>PVIC010025934.1:0-24895 GCA_004025085.1 Thryonomys swinderianus
ACATTCCCTAAGTGGTAAAAACAGAAGAATGCCAGTGACCGAGATAGGGGCAGTGAACCGAGCTTTATCCTCCATTGTAAGTATCGGGACTGAAACCCTAGTCATGTTGGACCGCTAACTGATGTGGTCAATGAAGGGAAATCAACCCTGAGAGAGTAGAAAGAATAACCTTATAGACAATGTGGAAGCGTGATCCAAGAGAAAAAGTCTGATGATGTCAGAGTAGCCAAAGTCTACAAGATGAAAACAGCCATTACTAAGATCTTGTTTACAGAGAGAAAGAAAAGAGTGGATACAAGAGACACACCTCAATAATGCGCTCTGGTTTCCCCTCCAATGTTTTCTTCTATGTATTTTATGGCTCAAACTGAACTGACCAAATATTAACTTCAGTAAGAAGAGTACTTCAATCAAAAACTCAACTGCCAGTTACGATGTGGTATAGCAAAGTTATTTTTAAGGAATGACTTCATAAACATGTACAATAAAGCACACACCTCCCTCGCCTACAGGACTTGAAAATTTATAAGAAATATTCATTACTCAATGGTTACCTCATAACAATGTTGGTGGAATAGATACCACTAGCCCCACTTCACACTGAGTCTACAGAATAGAAATGATTCCATCTGTAGGCTCTGTTCCCCTGGGAAGCTGCAGTGTTAATTCCAGATATTTCCATTCTTAAGTGTGGTTTCAAAACATCTTGTTTCAGTCCTTCCTGAAAGAAAGTGGAAGGTATCTAGATAATAACCAAAGGGCCTCTTCTAGAGTCTTGAATCTAATGATTATGACATAAACATATAGTCTTGCCAAAGAAATTACTCCTTAATAAGCCCCAGCTGTTGAGACAGAGAAACAGAATTGTATGAACTGTCCTCTACATCAGCCAGGAGGATTCTTACAGATACTGCTCTTGATCAAGCATTTGTAGATACCTATTGTATCACATACAGCGCGTTTCACAGGTCAAGTTTGTAGCACAAAGAGATAAACCTTGAATAGACCTGTTTACTAAGAGAGAAGATAGAAATACAGAGAGGGAACCAAGGCCATAATGATTACTATGAATTAACATCAGTAATTAAGACCAAATAACAGTGGTAGGATAAAAATTAAGAATTGTATTATAAAAAGTCAGGCGTTGAGAATCCTACATGGTTGTGCATACCCAGTCATAAGAGTGGCAAAGATTTATTTAACAGTTGTTGCTGAGAGTCCAGGCAAAAGGGGAAAACTCATACTTAGCTTTTCAGCATGATAACAGAAGTCATATAGTATTAGATAAAAAGAGCTTCAAAATATGTACATGCTCTTTGTTAACAATTTCAATTCTAAGGTGTCTTTCTATTTTTAGAAAAATCAAAACTCTGTAACATATAGAAATACATGGGTTTGCAGAAAAATTATGATTTACTTGAAATTTCTGTAGAAATTATAGGTGAGTAAACTGCTGCCCAATGCTGAAGATACTTAATTCTTTCAAAAATACTGTTAGGAAATACCAGGAAAAGGTAAGTAGACGAAACAGAGTAAAATCTTGCACTTGGGGTAGGTCACCATAGTTTTTCAAAAGTAATTACATGAATAAAAATCCTACTGGAATTTGAGGACTTTTGACATGTTGTTTCTCCTATGTGCTTTTACTGAAAAACACTCAAATAGACCAGAACCATTTTACCAAACAGACCAGGTACTCCAAAATCTATAGACAATTCAAAAAGTTGAGGATAATTTTGTATTAATAAAATTAGTGCACATGATTTAGGAACATTTACCTGGGATTGTCAAAAATCATCAAATGGAACTCCTTAATGAGTTAGATAGGATAAATCACACCAGATCCCAACCCACCTGTCGCCAAAGGTATGGATACAGTATCTAAGTGCAAATATCTAACATTACAAAGTAGTCAAAATGTTTTAAAATGAAAAATCCAATAATTATTGACAGAAATTAAGAAAGTATTTTTTAAGTAAAAATCATCATCACCTGCATTTCTAAACATTGTAAAACTGGAAGGGAGAATCCTATCAGGTAGTCAGGACAGGGTCACTGTTGTCTTTATCCTCGTGAGAAAAATCGTATGTTAACTAGGTGTAGGTAAGGAGCATCTCTTATTTTAGAAAAGAATGCTTCCCCGACTCCCCTCTTCTCTTGAGGTTATGGGTCACCTATTTTGCCCTGTGCAATCTTTAGCAACAAAGTTACTTGAAGACCCGTTTTCAACAGGTCTCCTTCAGCTTCAAAGGGAGAAGGAGTCACTGCCCGGGGGGTCATCCACTTCCAACAGGGAGGGTGGCCCAGATGATGGGCACTGGTGCCCTCGACCTTCCTCGCTCCACTAGGATTCCTCTGGCCTTTTTTTTTTTCTTTTTTCTTTTTCCCCTTTGGTTTGTTTCCAATGTAGGTAAATGAGCTCTGCAAATATTAACTGGTGTCAGGCATGCTGTGAGCCTCTTCCTAATGAGGCCCTAAGGATGTAAGCTGGAGGAACTGTTTCACTGGTCTGGAGGCAATACCTAACAGACAGACTTTTAATTTCACTTAAGTGCAAAGCAGAGAAAGACAGCTCTGGAAAGCTTTTTCAATATGAAGACAAATAAACTCAAGTCATGGCCTAGTCAAGACAACAACACAACAGGGCTTTGAGAAATGACCTAGGGCAAATGATAAGGCAAATGACAGAAGGGAAAAAACCAGCTACTCACACAGCATCAAGAAGGCCCGCTACTTAGGAAGTGTTCCTCTGCGGAAATCTCCGCATTTATCTTCATAAGCAGCAGCCCCTCTGATCCAGATCCTGGGATGTGGCACGACCATGATGATGTACTATGACCTATTTGTACCCACTGCCTGAAGGAAGAGAGATCAAGCTTCAGCACAGTTTTTCTGTCAGCTCATCACACTCCTGCATTTGGCCCACTATACCGTAACCTATCGTGGATATTTATTCTGAGCTTTAGATGCATTGTCCGCTTTGCCAATCTGTGCCTGTGGGATCTGGCTTCACATCTGGAATATAAGATATTCTACAGTCTAAATAATTCCAAAGTGGTGGCAGTGGGAAGACACTGATCGATGAGTACAAAGGCATAGATAGACAGGTTGGACTGTTCGGTTGCAAAATGAGTAAGATAACAGTGGTTAACAGAAGGAAGACACGATTTGTAACGCTCTTACCACAGAGATAAAAATAAATGCTTGAAGTAGGGGATATACCTATTACCCTGATTTGATCACTGAATAATGTACATTTGTATGGCAACATGACAAAAACACTGTGTGTATAGTTATTACACATCAATTAAAATAAAAAAATATAAACAGGAATGGAAAGAGTAACAGCAACATAGGTACTTAAACTTTTTCTGATAATTATACTGACTTGTAATGAAAAGTTACTGTCAGCCAATGGAAAATATGGAAATAATTATTTTCTTTGTGTCTTTTTCTATAATATGCACTTAACTTTTGTCTTGCTTTTAAAAATATTTTATCAGTCTCTCTGCCCCTATCTTTATTCTCTCCTTTTCTCTTTCAACAGAATGCTTTGATTCTGCAATTTGAGAAATCACAAAAATGACAGATATAATTCAAATTATTCATCAAAGTAAGGTTATTTCAACACAAAGGATATAATACAGTAGAAATTAAATTGTGTGGTTTGGTTTATAGGCTATTTGTGCGGTTTACTACAAAATTAGGCATATATATTTGCCCATGGGGCAACTAATCCTTCTCTACTTATGGGCTCAGAGGAGGATATCTAGAGAGGAAATACTCAGTAAGTTTGTACCTTTCCTCCATTTTCTTCAATGAGTCCCTTGACACACAAAAATACTGTATTCTATAACAGAGAGCACACATACTGTTATGAGAGAGAAGGAATACCCAACAACAGCAATTCTAGTCAATGTTTTCTTTTTCAACATTCACACTTCAGTGTATGTGTATATACACTTAAAGCTTTTTTTCCTTAAATTCCTGTCAAGTCTGAACATTATAATAATAGATGCTTTCCTTTTTAATTAAAAAAGCTCATATATATTTATATATATTGTTTATCTAATTTCTCACTCTTACCCATATGATATTCACTTTTGAAACTAAAATGAATGTTAAACTTGTTTACCAAAGAAGCAAATAGTAATGTTGACTATTTAAATGTATGTCCTATGAAACTCTGTTAAAGAGTAAAATAGTAAATTAGATTTACCTGGCCTCGTTGCTAATTACTCTGGCTGTCCCTGAATGCAACCAACTATTTAATTCATACCAAAGCACCCTCAGTATGCTAATTAGCAGGCCACTACCTCTTAGGGGAGCCTATAAATATTTAGGAAAAGAAAGCTAAAACTAAAGAATTAATGGGTGAATACTAAAGTTACTTTTCATCTGCATTTCCTGGAAGCTTTCTAACTCAGAATATTACTGTGCATTCTCTTTTATGTTATCACTTAGAAGGAACTGTTTGCAAAAGATAAATTAATATGTTATCATGTTCAACTGCCTTCCAAAAAGACAATTATTTTCTACACCATTGTAATTTTAGTGATAATCTTGAAAAGCATCAATGGCAATTTGTTCTAATTATTGTATAAGGAAAAAGATATTTTTGAAAGTCACATTTTAAAAAATCTAGATTGTAACTATACAGCATGAAGGTTGCTTATTTTAAACATGTTTGGGTACAAAAAAAAACTACATTATCTGGATATCTTGCAAATACAGATTCCTTTTACCCCATTTATTCACAGTGAATACATAAACATACTAACATTCATACTTCAACTTGTTATTTCAAAGGCCTGTTCATACTGTGTCCACATTTGAATTACTTCTCTGGTAAAATAATTCCTTTTGGTAAATGTTTTATCACATGTTCTCACAAGTTAATATAATCTTTTTTTTTCAATATACCAAATAATTGCTGAGTGTTAACACATGTAATACCTGCAAATATAAGCTGGGGAACTCATAAGTTGAACATACATAACTCTTGCATTAAAGATACTTAAAATAGATTATTTTCACTTACAAATACCAAAAATATCTCATAAACCATAAAATTACTATTTTATCTCATATATTACTCTCCATATCATAAAGTATTCTCAATCAACCCAATGAATTCTAATATTGCTTTTAAAAATTCAATTTTCAGGACCAGAGATTTATCTCAATGGTTCTGGCACCTGCCTGGCAAGTGGAAATTCCCTGGTTTGATCCCCATAACCACATACAACAATACTGGGCATGGTAACTCACATCTACCAGCAATCTGTACCATATACCACAATGCCAGTTCTGGTGGCTCATGCCTTCATCCCAGCACTCAGGAGGCAGAGGCAGGAGGATTTCTGAGTTTAAGGCTTGTATGGGCTAGATAGTGAGCTCAAGGCCAACCTGAACTACAAAAGGGAGAGACCCTGTCTCAATAAAAGATTTTAGAGTTAAATTAGAATTAAATGAAGCTATCAAAAGATGTTACAGCAGCAGAGATATAGTCATGAAGGTGGGGCCAACGAAGATCTGACAAAAGTGGAAAATCAAAACTAAAAGCTAGGAGATGTTCAAGGATTTATTATAGTAACACAGGAAAATTTTACAAGGTAAGTAAAGTATAAAGGGATAAAGGGACACAGAGGAAAGGCTGGGGTAAGACAAACTCAGGAGGAAGAATAGTTAAGATCAGATGATCCTCCATGTGGGCAGGTAATGGAAGTGACAGCCGGGTTTTTGTCTGTCATTTGTAAGAGTTGAAAAAAGGTACCAAGAATACTTTGTTTCTTTGTGAAAGAGAGAAAGAGTAGTATGAAATAATGAACTGTTGGGGACATGGCACATTTTTTTAGTGGTTTATGAGTTGCCCTGTTATGATATTCCCCTTTGCAGTGGAGATACAAGCTTGCTAGAGAAGAGTGTGAGGTGGAAGAAAATGTGTGTGCCGTTAGCAGATATGTAGTGATGAGTAAAATCTGGGTATGGGATGTGTACAGAGCAAGACAAGAAACAGGGTGAAGAAGAGCACTGATACCATTGTGGGTTTCCTGGTTTCTTAAAACCTGTATTACCTAATGACCAGAGGATTCCTCTTTCTCGTTACTGCTTTCCAATACCTGAAAGAACTCAATCATACTTTTGATATTAAAAACTTTGGTCCACTTATTTTCAGTCCACATTATATTTTTTAAGACATATATGCTTGGTGGTAGATAAAAGGCCATTCATTTTTAATATGGAACATTTAACAGCATAGACTTTGGTTTAACCGTCCACCCTTTGGTAAAACTTATTTTTAGTTACTAAAAATAGTGTGGCCACCAATGTCCTGTAATGTAAATCTGAACAAAGTGTTGTATTAGGAGTTCTTATTAAAACTCAAGTGTGGTTGGGCTTAGGGTCTCAGGAGACATGAAATGAGGTGGAGAACAAGTGAGGTGGTGAGAAAAAAGTAACTGGAAAAATCATACTAGTGAAATGGATGTAAGCTGTAAAGTATGATTCAATTGATAGCTACTATTAACATGTTTCCCTATCAGCTTCATTTGCTTTATTCAGTTCTTCTCTGTGTAACATAATAAAGACCAAAATTCCTAATTCAGTATCTCCCAAGTGATATTTTATCTTTAGAAAGGTAACAATAATTGTGTGATTTTTTTATAAAGAAAAATATCAATCAAATGAATTTGGGGCACGATATACACATAAAGTGCATTTTTGCAGAATCAAAATGCACATTAAAATTGTAAGGATTGTTATTTAAGTTCATTTAATCCAAAATTCGACTAACTTATCTCTCTTAGGAACCTTTCTAAAGCACACGTATTGACAATTTCTAGAACCAATGGCCTGTGGAGCAGGTTGAAGAGATAAGCTTAACCCAGGACAGTACTCACTGTTCAACAGATTAGGACCTTAGAAGCAGGGCTGTGATTCCTGTGGCCCCTTCTAGATTTCCATCTGGAAATAAGTTGCTGGCAATTCGCCTTCCACCCTATCTGGACTCTCCATGTGACAAACTCTGAGTCTCCTAGTTGAAAAGAGATGGCAAAGGAAAAAGCTATCTGTCTCTTGATGCTAAATGGATCTACAGTATTCTATGTTTTACTAAACACAACTTATCTCACACAATATTTATCTGTTTCCGATGCATCTAGCTGCTATGGAGATCTTTATTTTATTTAGCAAACAAGGTAATGCTACTAGTGCTTCTTATATGTCAGGGACTATTTAAGTTCTTTACAAATGTACAGTTCCTGAACACTCTTAAAAGATAATCCCCCCGTTTACACACAGACAAGTGGACACTAAATGCACTCAGAGGACAGAGGAAGACCAGGAAGTAAACCCAGGCAGTTGCCTGCTCTCCAAATCCTCAACCACTGGCTCCACCTTCCACAGGCTAAAGTACAAGTGCCAAGAGTACAAGAGGAGAAGGAAAGGATAGTTTTTGAAAATACACAGCTACATAAAACTATCTCTACATATGCATATACTATGTCTCTGTATGTCTCTATACAGATATAGTTATTTTAAAGTAATATAATGACCTCAGAAATAGAAATACACTGATGTCACTAAGTATCTCTCCCGAGAGAAGCCATTCATACACTATGCAGAAATTTTATAAAGATATACATGCATAAACACACAGACACACACAAACCCACAGGCATGTACACATATGCACACATGCACACACACACACACATACACACACACATATAATTTTGTGTTTCCACACAATGGCTAATCTTACAGAAATAATTCAGTCCAAACTTACAGAATTAAACTTTCCTTCCATGGAAAAATTGTAGATTGATTCAGAATTTTTTTAACCTAATCACTCATATACTTCATTTTCTATAGCAGTAAATAACACCAAAGCTAGATTTTATTGTTTTTCTCCTACTGAACATGTGATATAGCCATTTTCAAACCCATTTGGTGCTATTCTTATCCCTGAGATTTATTTGCTTTTTAAAATATATTCCATTGTCTTACTTTAAAAAATCTTCAATAAAAATAATTGCAAGGAACCAGGGAAAAGATCAATGACTTATAATTTATATTTCAATAGAGATCCTAAAATAAGCTGCTCTATTTATTTATTTTAGAATATGGTTTTAAAGCTTTATGATGACACCTACTACCATCCCATACTAAAGAAGGAATTCCTTAGTAAAAAAAAAAAAAAAAAAAAAAACTCACTCCTCCAAAATATCAATAAAATGGACAAGAAAATTAGTTTCACAGCAGGCCACTTTAGTAAGACACAGAGGCAAAGTGGACAAGACAGACAATATGATGCTTTTTGGATTATAATAGAGAAGACAATTAGTAAATATAAAAGAAGGCCCAGCATTGTATAAACCAAACTCCCAGGGTGGGAAGCAAACCTTATATATCGATAAAAACATGAGCAGGTGAGCAAATGCCTATAGGTCTGGAGGATTCTTTCTTGAGTATGTGTTTATGTAGATGGATGCAAATGTGCCCACATGTATGATCTATCCAGAGGCATATGCTATCATTATTGTGACAGCAAATAAACATTATTGCTCCAACTCAAATATCCATGAAGAATAAAGGTGATGTCTGTATAGCTCTTGAATATAATGTAACATTTCCCAAGTAAACAAATGAACTTTTTTCAAAAACATGAAGTGAGATTATAAAGACTAGAGAAGTGATTCTTATAATCTTAATCATAATAACCACATAAAAATTAAGGATTTTTCACAGCCCCCTTTCAAGTAAATAAAAGTCATTTTTAAATGGAGGATATAAAAGTCACCAAACTTTTGCTATATTTTCATCTGAGGAAAATAAGGTAGTATATTTAAAAGGTAGTGAATTTAAAAGGTAGTATATAAAAATTTTTATGCAATTAAGAGACACCTTTTAGGGGACATCCTGAGACATTTTCTAAGTCTCCAAAAAATAAAAACAATTCATTTTATTATCATTAGAATTCACCGATATAAGGCAGAAGATGAAACCTCTTGAATTTTGCCTTTTGAAATTTGAGTCGTTAAATTCCGTTTCTCAGGGCCAGAGATTTAGCTCAGTGGTTTGGGTGCCTGCCTCGCAAGCGCAAGGTCTTGAGTTCAATCCCAGTGACCACATAGAATGCTGGGCGTGGCGACTTACACCCGCCAGCAATAAATACCACATACCACAGTGCCAGGCATGGTGGCTCAAGACTGTAATCCCAGCACTTGGGAGGCAGAGACAGGCGGACTGCTGAGTTCAAGGCTTGCCTGGGCTACAAAGTGAGCTCAGGGCCAGCCTGGACTACAAAGCGAGACCCTGTCTCAAAAAAAAAAAAAATTCCGTTTCTCAGTTTTTTAACAAATTATGCTTCATAAGAATTATTATACACAATAATTTTATTTGTGAATTGGCTTCAGATTATTTACACTACATTACAGTCTTGCTTTTGGTACCAATACAAACAGAATTTTGAATTCTATACTCATTCATTCATTCATTCTTTCAACATTCATTTCTTTTACAGTAACTAAGACATGACCGGCGCTAGGGTAAAGATAAAAGAGACACGAAAAGAGAAGTACTAAAGGTACATTGGCTCTGGAGTTAGAACAACCAAGACTAGCATTCCCAATATGATGCTGCATTAATCTGGAGCAAGTCTTTGTCTACAAGCACTTGGGGTCTTCTAGTCATTGACAAATCTCACTGCAGATGGACAGCGGGCTAGAGAGCTGCCCGGTCAACGCTGTCATGCTTCCCTCATGCCACGGTCTCAAGCTTCCCCGTCTCACGCAAATCACGGCACCCGGAGAGCTGGCAGAATGAAACGCCTTAAGTAGGAGCAACTGATAACACAAGTTCATAAACTAAAACTGAACACGGTGAGTTTTCCAGAGGAGACTCACACGCAGGTAATACAGCTTGAGATTGTTTCCTGACCTACGGTTTGCCTCAGGGGCTTGTGTCAGCCTGCTGGACAAAGAGAGAAACAAAAATGTAATAAAAGGGGCCAGAGATTTAGCTCAGTGGTTCCGGCGCCTGCCTCGCAAGTGCAAGGTCCAGAGTTCGATCCCGGTAACCACGTACAATGCTGGGCGTGGTGACTCATGCCCACCAGCAATCAATACCACATGCCACAGTGCCAGGCAGGCGTTGTGGCTCATGCCTGTAATCCCAGCATTCGGGAGGCAGAGGCAGGAGGATTACTAAATTCAGTGAGCTCAGGGCCAGCCTGAACTACAAAGTGAGACCCTATCTCAAAAAAAAAAAAAAAAAAAAAAGTAATAAAAGGGCTGCCTCACAAAATTCATGGGGAACACTGAAAGCACAAGACAGTTCCCTTCGCAGTCCATAAGAGAGCAGAAAGCCTTAGGACAATGATAAGGAATCTATACCACATCCACAAGGTGCTGTTATGGTGGTGGGTCGTATTTCTGCACCTGTCAAAGCAAAAGGCGAAACACCACATGACAAGCTGGGTGCCATGTCTGTGAGCACAGCTGATGGCCCCTAACAGGGTAAACGCCAATGATCTGGTGGGAGCCACTGCTCTCCGGCCAGGTGTGGCAATGGAGAAGTACACTTCAGGTGTGCGTTTAGGACCTCTCTCATCCTCCATAATACACACATTTGAATTTGGGCCATAAACTTGAAAACCAGTGAAGATTCCCAGCACACACGCAGTACTTAGGAGTGAACCCTGAACCATCACAATGAACTACATTCGCAACCCACCCCCCAAAACACACTTTTTTTTTTTGAGACGGGGTCTTACATAGTCACCAAGTTGGCCAGGCCAGGCTGGGCTTGAACTTGTCATTTTCCTGTCTCAGTCTCCCAGGGTGCTGGCCATATAGTCACGCACCACTGCACCATGCAACCAATGAAGATTTATACTGCTTAATTTGCATTCAACTAAAATATCTTCACAGCTTTTTTAATATAGAAATTATCAAGTGCATTTTGAATAAATTCAGTACAAAATACTCTTTCCAATGATCACAATAATGGGATCTGGCTTTCAGTTGTGAAATCAGCTTATTAGCCAAAGTGGCACTCTGGACTCAGACGACAATGCATTAATGTCATTAATGAGAAATCTGCGCTGAGGCACTGCACCTGCACTCCGTCATCTGCCACTGCTTGGGTTCTGAGCACCCCACGAGTCTGTGTGTTAAACTTCTGCTCTCCTTGTGCCACCTGAGTGAGTGGAAGCCCTTGTGTCACTGGGGGCGTGCTTTCAGAGAGGACTGGGGCACCTCAGAACCTTCTGGGGAGTGTTGTTTGGCTTGACCACGAGATAAATTAGTTTTCTACCACCACAAGCTTTTGACGTACAGCTTTGCCATGAGCCCAAAGCTCAGGACCAACCGATCGCACACTGGAAACCAACATTAAAACCGTGAAGCAAAGTAAAACCTTTTCTCTTTAATTATCTCAGGTATTTTGTTACAGTGACCAAAATCTTACAAACACAAATATCACAATGAATTCATGTGCTATTTGGTGGAAACCGCCCTTTCCCCCAAGTGACCACACCCAAGGAAAGTGGCTGGGCAAAAAGCCGCCCCCCTGAAGCACCATTCCCAGTGCTGCTTGGTCTAAGAGCATTCCAAAATACAGTGGACCTGGGCAAGTTTCGGTCTTAATTTAGAATGCCCTAGAAACAAGATGTAGCTGAAAATGCATAGTTCATTCTCCACATATTTTACTCTCTGCCCTCAAAACATATTTTTAGGCAAACCTCTAATATTGACTTTTTAATATACTTCATCGACCAATAGATTAATTCCTTAAAGCTTCAAATTTGTGATTCACATTAGCTCAGCAATTTATGAGGCACAGAGAAAAACTAGCAATATAGTGAACCCTTGACTTACAAATTCAATTCATTCTCAAATCCTGGTTGTAACAAGTTGGTTGTCAGTCGAGATTATTTTCCAAACAGACGTAATGGATATACCCATAAGCATCCCAAACGTCCCAAAGCATCCCTTAAATAATCTTTTCACAGAAAAAGTGTTTGTATAATGTCCAGAATTATCAGAAACACCAATAATTTTCCTAGTGTTTCACAAAACATTATAAAATATGCCTAGTTTACCAGAAACAACTATTTCATACTGTATTCACCATTCAAGTTGACGTCTATGGCTTGCAAGAAGGAAGGATGAAATGGAAGGTGGTTACTGTTGGGAAGGAGACTCCCGTTCATAAGAATATCAATAATGGGCCGGAGGGTGAGCTCAGGGGTTCCGACGCCTGCCTCGCAAGCGTAAGGTCCTGAGTTCGATCCCCGGTAACCACATATAATGCTGGGCGTGGAGACACGCCCACCAACAGTCAACACCGCATACCACAATGCCTGACGTGGTAGCTCACGCCTGTCATCCCAGCACTCGGGAGGCAGAGACGGGAGGATCGCTGAGTTCGCGCGGCGGCTTGCCTGGGCACCATAGTGAGCTCAGGGCCAGCCTGAACTACAAAGTGAGACCCTGTCTCAAAAAGCAAAAAAAAAAAAAAAAAAAAGAAGAATATCAATAATCCAGTTCTTTGGTGTCTTTTCTTTCCTGGGAAGAGTCTGTCAGCCACTAAGACCTGCCTCTGACCCAATAGGTTTCAATCTTTTCAGAACTAAAAACTGATCTGCAACTGGACCTTTCTGTCTTTTTTTTTTCTTTTAACACTGTTGTGGAGTATGGTACAACACTGTCATTAACCAAGACAATGTGACGATTGGCTTTTTCTGAGTCGCTCTTCTCTACAAATGCTTGTAGCTCTGTTTGTTTTCTCAGGATTCCCTTTATTCCAGAGGAATAACTTTGCTCCACTGCTTGTTGATGTGTCCCCTCCTCTTTAGAAAAAAACCTCAGCTGCTGTCAGCCGCTGCTCAGCCAGAAGTTACACAAGGTCCTCTCTAGTCTGAGTGTTTGTCCACACGCACCTCAACACCACTGCTGGCTACGTGCACCCTGTGGACTCAGCTCAAGTGACAATGTCATCACCACAGTGGAATCAACTGAAAGCTCAGACTCCTCTACACAGCCTTCATAGTCTCTCTCCTGTATGATTTCTCTCTCCAGTATAACAGGCCACACTTTCTTCCTCAGAGCTCAGTGTCCTTGGGATTGGCCCATGATTTTTCAACCCTACACAAAGAAGACTGGCATTCCAGTCAAAACTCAAGACTTGGGTTGCAAGTTAATATTAAAATTCTGGTCATGGTGCAGAGATTTAGCTCAGTGGTTCCAGTACTTGCCTAGCAACCACAAGGTCCCTGGTTCAATCCCTGGTAACCACATATAATACCAAGCATGGTGACTCACACCCACCAGCAATCAATACTGCACACCACAATGCTGGGCATGGTGGCTCTCGCCTGCAGTCGTAGCACTCGGGAGGCAGAGGTAGGAGGACTGCTGAGTTTGAAGCTTGTCTGGGCTACACAGTGAGCACAGGGCCAGCCTGAACTACAAAAATGAGACCCTGTCTCAAAAAAATAGAAAGTAAAATTCCAGTCATAACCCAACTTGTTCACATATGAGGCTGGTCGTAACCGGAGAGTCCAGTGTAATTGAATCTACTTTCACGTGTCATGTCTGGCGTAGATAATGCCACACAACAGGAGCTGTAGAGCAGTAGAGTATATCGTGTATAGTGCTACAGAATCATATCAAGTAAGGACCATACTCATACTGAGGGGAAAAGTTTCAAATTTTATTTGAAAACCATGTTTGAGTCTAGAACTTAGGGTTAGGTTTTTTGAGGTCTTCTAGAAAAAAAAAAGAGAAATCCCAGCAAAACAAAGAGAATGTTCTCCAGTGGTAGAGAATATGAGGACATAATATTTCAAAGACTGAGAGAAGTCACGATAGCTATTGAACCATGTCTCTGTGTGTGTGTGTGTGTGTGTGTGTGTGTGTGTGTGTGTGTGTGTTTGCGGATATTGGGGTAGGTTCCATAGGGACACATGGCAGTAGAGCGTAGAAACAAATTTAAGATCCCAGCTATGCCTTGAATTCTGTACTAAATTTGGATTTAAGAAGCCCTAGAGAGCCCCAGTAGTGTTTCAAACAGGAAAGCAACGTTGCAACACTTCTTTTATAAAGCTTAAGTTTAGCTGGGATGAAATGAAGGAGGGAAAACCAGTAAGGAGTAGAGTTCCCACCAGGGAAGGGCTTCCCTCCTAGCAGGGAAGCGAAAAACAATGGAAGAGCAGAAACACTCAGGATACTATGGTTCCTACAGCAGAGACAATGAGGTTGTAAATATTAGAAATTTCAATTGCAGTAAGTTAAAAAGATGCAGATGGGTCTAATAAAATATAGTTAATTCTGCCATGAAAGTATACCTCTCTGAAGAGAACAAGAAATAACATCAATTTCTGGGAAACAAGGACTCTAGATCTTTATTAATATATCCTTTTTAAGACTTTATTATAACCACCCTAGGAATGTTTTCATGCAAATTAGATGCTTTCATTTGAAGTTGCACTTTCTAATTTCATGTTCCCTGGCAGAAATTTTCCAAACTAAAAAAAAAAAAAACCTTTACAGAGATAAAAGGAGAGATAAATGGGTGAAGGAAACAAGAGAACGAGAGAATGTGAAGCTGAACCCCAAAGGGTGGTTTGTAGTATGTTCAGCAAAGCCCAAGTGAGTCTCTCATCTCATTTCACCTCATGTAACCCATCGCACCATCCTACCTGTTCACATATGTGTACACTTGAGTTTTGAGTCATAAATCTTGCAAAGTCTGTCAAGTGACAGCATAATAACATGAAAGGAGTGTCTGCAAGCAAGATGGTCTCAAGCCACTGCTCATGACCCTGAACAAATCAGGCTGGGCTCGCTCTGCAGTTTAGAGTCTTCCCTTTAATCACGTAAGTGGATAGATTGATGTGACACTTGCAAAATAAAGTAAGAGGTCTCTATTTTCCAGCTATCTGCTGGTCTCATTTACTCTTTCCCTAACAATTAAGTTGGGCTTGTCATAGTTGGAGACCTAATCAATATATAAATGAGGGGCATTTGAGAACGTAGCCTTTTCGGCTTGTATTAGTTATTCACAAGGAATGCAACCTTTTCCAGTTTTCTGCCTGGTAATCATTGAGGAGTATTCAAATGACAGCATGATGAGGTTAAGTGCTATGGCAGTGGTTATCAATCTTGTTTGCACAGGACAAAAAAAAAAAATCACCTTTGGAGTTCTTTTTGTTGGTAGAGAGGAACACTGTAAAATTTTAATATGGACTCTTGGACCTTAAATCAAACCAAAAATAAATCTGAACATCTGCATGTTTGACCCGTGTATGTTTAAAAATGTCCGCTGCAAATCCTGATGCTCAGTCTCAGGTAAAAATAGTTGGGCACTATAGCACACGCTTGTAATCACAGCACTCTAGGATTCACCAAGACCCAGCGAATCAGAATCTTGGGAAATGGGACTCAGAAACCTAAACCTTGACAAGTTTTTAGACGAATTTAGGTTTCCCACCACTCTAAAAAGGAATACAGATGGCTGTTTCCTCTTCTCACTGTCAGTTTTATGTGATATAATCACGACACAGAGAGTTCTAAGAAGTCTAGTGGTTACTATTTACTCCATCACAGCCAGGCTGCAGCTTCTGCTCTACAGAGCACTCAAAAGAGCAAATCTCCTATCAAGTGAATGGAATTTCCAGGGCACATGTTTGCTTGTAGTCTAAAGTAAAGACGGTCTAGAGCTAAATCCAAGGTCATCATTAGAGTGTCAAGTCTGTTCCTGGCTGTCCACACACACTGCCTTGAAGGAGGAGATGGGATAGAAAAGTGCAAGTCCAAGTTCATTATAAGCCTGGATAAACTAGGTTTCCCATATGTTTGACTTACACACTCCTTTCAGCACTCAGATAGCTGCCACTTCTCTGGTACCCAAACGTGCGGCTTCAGGTTACAGACAGCGCCTAATTAGTGAGGATCATTTGTTAATTAGTGGAACAAAACTGTTGTTCTTGGCCATGGTAATTCAGAGTACTTCACAGTGTATTCAGAGCAGCCAAGCTTTTCTCCCTGCACCAGTCTGGTTTAGATGAGGTGACTACATAGAATAATCACAAAATATATTTTACCTAAATCTTTGGGTTCAGAATGTCTCTTTGACCAATACAACTGGTATTTATTGGATCTTTCTGGGGGTTAAGAGTTTATTACCTCCATCTTGTTTATTTTTCTCAGGAGTATAATTAGGAAGGCACTGTATTCACCACCATTTTTCAGCTGCGGAAATTAAGGTAAGTTAGGTTAAGTCACTTGCCTCAGACCCCACAGTCAACTCATAAATGTCAGAACCTGACTGCAGATACAAGCAGTTGAATTCCAAAGCCCCCTTTCAGTCACTGCAAGAGTGAACACTCAGAAAAAAACAGAATAAAGATCCTAAAACACCCAAATGTGATATTTTGTTAAATTCACTTTGAAACTTTATCATGAGTGCCTTTTAAACAGAAGATGGGCAATCATAAGAGTCAGAATAATCTATACTCTAAGTCTTTGCCTCCACAACTGACCTTCTTGTATATCCTATATTATGCAATTAAGAGTTATGCTTGTATTCTTATAATTAGGGTTATTTTGACATTAACAGTCTGACTGTGCAGAACTCTCTCCTAGGAAGTCCAGGGGAGGGCTCTTTAGATATTGTTCATGTAGATGATGGTGTACAATTTTAGCCTGAAAGCTAAACAGTGGGTCCTATTTTCATTATTCTCTTGGGAAGATAAAATTAATAACACTCAGCAGGGTCGCGAGGCTCTTGTCAAAGCAGTCATTGAGTCTTTCCCATTCAAAAGATACACTGCTATAATTGACCCAGGACTATATTTTAATTTGTGTGCCCCAATGGAATCCCTGCCAGAACAGCAGATTAAACCAATCCTAGATAGCTTTGCCATTTGTTTCAAGCATGAACATAGCACTTTAATTTTACAAATGGTGCACAGTTGCCGCCACCCTCCAAAGCAGTCCAACAAGAGGGCAATAAAACTGAAAACACCACCTTGAAAATTTACAGTCAAGAGCATTAACCAAGTGTCCGTGGTGGTGCAGCATTACAGTAAGTTTGTCAAAGACTCCGTTTCAAATATTCAGAGTCATCTTTCGATCACAAGCCATAGGAGATATGATCACCTTAGACTACCCAAACAAGACCTTGATTACATATTTATTTTAGACAGAAATGAGGGTTGTAAATATTTATCTTCATACAGATTCATGTGTTCCACTTTGGTCAAAATATTATGAAGTGAGGAGTTGCCGGGAAGAGGACCATGCAGTGAAGCAGTCCCAGATGCGAATGCTGACAGAGGCAATTTAAACAACTGCAGTGAGTGGGCCATTCAACAAGTGCTCTGTCCATAGGGGCACCCCATCCTCAGTTTCCCCCCACTGTCAGGACAAAAATGTGCTTGACTATGCACTTTTTAAAGAAGAATAACAAATGCAGATTTGTATGATTTGTATGTAACAGTTACTGATGCTTAAAGTTGGCAATTCAAAGATGCTATAAAAATCATTTGCAGGCCAGATTTGGCACTCCGGTGGAAATTCTTGTGAAAAAATATAACTCTTTTTAAAACATTGTTTGTCCTAGAAAAATACTGTATTGAAAATAAAATTAAGTTATTTTGCACCTATTATTAAATAGTAATTGTCATAAGGTATCCTATAAATAAGTTTCACTATCCCTATAAAAGAGATGGAAAAACTATTCCTATTCAAAAGTGTCACAAAATAATGTTCCTAAGAGCACTCAGGGAGTGTATTCATCTAAGGGCCCTTATCTTCAAAACCCTTGTTTACCTACATGAAATCTATGTTTTAGAGGCTCCAGATAGACACACAACGTAAAGTTCAGTGTAAAATAGATAAGATTTACCATCTATAGAAAAGGCCACAGGGAGAAATGGTATGTTAACGTATAAATGATAGTAGACTGTTTCTAAATGTAAATATCTCAAATATTATCGAGGAATATAAAACACAATTTATTTAAACTGTGAGCTAAATACACACTTAACAATTCAGAACTCTCTTTACAGAAATATGGTATCTAGATAGCCAGAGTCTAAAGGGAATAAATTCCTGTTAGCAATTCATCTGCCCCCACCTATAATCTGCATGTTTCACATCTTAAATATCCCACCAAAGAGCCATGTTGTCAAAGGCCCAGTCCCTTGGATGGCACTATTAGCAGGTGCTATAAGCTTTAAAAGGTGACTCTGTCAGACATCTTTAGGTCAACAAGGATGTGCACACGAAGGGGACTGTGGGATCAGTGTCTCTTTTCTCTCTTTTCTTTGCATCTTGGCCATAGGTGAGTGGTTTCATCCCATAACCTGAGTCCACCATGAAGGACCTGAAACCTTTAAATCTGTGAACCTTTTCCCTCTGAGCACATATCTCAGATTTAGGGACAGTAATGGCAAGTTGAGTAATGCACAAACATATGCAGAAATTTATATACACATTTTGGTACATTTTGGTTAACATGAATTGGTCTCCAGGAAGAGAATCCAATCATTCCTAGAAGAGCAACTACAAACAAGTTTCTCATCCTGAAGCTTAAGGATCTGTGGAGATCATATACATTTTTATCAGCATCCTATTGAAGCTTGTGTTTAAGTTTATAATTCCCTGGGAGTAATGGGACGTGCATTAAGGCGCTTTTATATCTGGCATTAGTAAATGACTTTAAGCAATTCCCTTGAACTTTTATGCGGGTTTCTTCTTAACCTTTTTTCCTCCATCGAAATATTAGGAAGTGCAAATTTAAGATACACAGAAGTTAAAATAAATTTTATGGCACAAATTATGAAACTTCATTAAAAACACAGATTCAAAATTCCTTGAATATACATTATACATCAGCATCTCATCATATATGTATTACCTTGTAAAAACTTCATATAGCAAAATGATGGACAGTTTGCACAGCTAATATATTGGTATGATTTTACCACTAGTCTACTTGCCTCACTGCTGGACCAAAGTAAGCATGACATGGAGATATGAATCTCAAGTTCCCTTATTCTCAGACCTGAGGTGTCTTAAGGGTATAAGCATCACTCTTTTCGGGCAATTCCAGCATTTAAAGGAAAGTACTTCTCATACTGTATGGCTCTCAATATCAACTGTCTTGAATTTCCTGGTTCACACCTGAAGAAAGAGTAAGATGTTGGGCTGCTGTAGCAGGTCTTCAAGGGGGATGATGTAGTGGGTCTCATTTTTCTGGGACTTTCCAAGGATCCCTATATTCACCTTAAAAACAGATTTTGTGATGTAATCCCTCAATTGAGTTTGCATCCACTGAAATGCAAATTTGATAATGCCCACTGAATCATAGTTCCACTGTCTTTATGATAGGTTTGGGGTTTTTTTGTTTTGTTTTGTTTTTGTTTTTTTGTTTTTGTCAATCCAGGGCTTGAACCCAGGACCTTGTACTTGTCAGGCAGGTGGTGGTACCACAGAACTATATTACTAATCCACCACTTTCTTTATAGTCTTGTAAATCTTCTTATCTGGCCTCCTTTCTCAATATTCTCCCAACAATCCTGTTTCAATTTACATTCGCTAAAGTCACCCAATGTAAAATGAAAATATTTTAATGACTGAATAGTAAAATAGTAATAACTCACAACAGACATGGATTCTATTATTTTTCCTAATTCATACTATTTGAATGTACCCACCAACACTTAGGCTGTATTGCGAGCAAGCTATTTAAATCATTTTGTCTCACTTTCCTGCTAGGTAAACGAAGGCTTTCCTTGTAGAGTTGTGACAGGTGAATGATTTAGCTCAGGAAGGGCACCCTGTGACACAGCACTGGATTAAAATATATCAGTTATGTTACTGATATTTTACATTTAAAAATATTTTTAATATTATGCTGATTTTTAGGAGGCAAAGAAAAAGACATTTGTTTTCAGGAACTCAAAGTTCACTGAGAGCAAAAAATAAAATGAATACTTACAATTCAAATATGGCTTTCTATGTATACCCTCTTAGGTGGTGGTCCAAATTTTCATGTGGATATATTTTACAACCACAGATAGATAGATAGATAGATAGATAGATAGATAGATAGATAGACAGACAGACAGATAGATGGGTGGATATATATATATATATATATATATATATATATATATATATATATATATATATATATATCCATCCAATTTTTCATTCTTTTTTGTTGTGGTGGCACCACAATAAAGAACCACCTAGTTACACTTAAGTTAGAAGCCAGCTCGTGATTACAACAGGATAGGTCAAGTAAACTCCTTTACATATTATTACTCAAAATGTAGATGTAATACTAATTAATTCAAGGTAAAGACATTTTAGAACATGACAAAATAAGATGATATTGAAAAAATATTTCTGAAAAGACAAAAACGCATTAGCAGACCACAACAATGACAACTAAAAGAATAAGGCATGTAATTTCAAGGGGAATGTCTTTTTCAAATGCCCTGAATCAAGAAGGCCCATTTTTAGCATTGGGCTTATTTAATAACATTAAGCAAGAGCACTTCACTATCCATAAGAAAGACCAACAGCATAAATCAGGCATCAGTCTACATATTTCAAGATCAAAGCTGTAAAGCAAAATGATTTGTGGGAGCAACCTAACAGCTCTAATATATTACAGCTGTTTTCTGAGAATATTTAAGGATATTAGTTATCCAAATTAGGATTTTGTTGTTGTTGATGGAGCCAAAAGGAAAAAGATGTTATTAAAATATTTTTTTCCTTCCCTACAAGAAACTTTCAGTAAAAGCAAAATTTCTCTGAAACACCTTAATGATAGATTACTCACATAAATCTAAGTAAATAGAAAACTACTAAATAAATGGATTATTAGAAGGAAAAATAAAAGTTCCCAAGTCGTTAATTCTTACTGCCCACAGTTCCAGGGTAATACTTTGCACCACACTATGAGATTTCTTCTACAAAGAAATTGGCTAGTATATTCCATTTATATATCTTCTTTGTTCAACTCTGGTAGGTCACATGTGTCTAGGAATCTGTCCATTTCCTCTGTGTTTTCTACCTTACTGGAGCAGAGGTTCTGAAACCAGGTGTTGATTATCCTCTGGATTTCTGCTGGACCTGTTGTGATGTCACCCTTTTCATTCCTAACCGTATGAATTTGAGCCTTTTCTTTCCTTTTTTGATAGGATTGGCAAAAGGTTGGTCAATTTTGTTTATTCCTTCATAGAACCAACTCTTCAATTCGCTGATTCTTTGTATCATTCTCTTAAGTCTTCATTGTATTAATTTCTGTTCAATCTTTATAATATCCTCCCTTGCACAAGCCTTAGGTTTGTCTTGCTCTTCTCTTCAGGAATTTAAAATTTAGCATTCAGTTGTTTATTTCAGCTCACTCTGCTTTCCTAGCAGGGGTGTTCACTACTATGAATTTCCCTTGTAGAACTGCTTTCATTGTGTCCCATGTATTCCTGTATATTGTACCGGCATTATCAGGTTGGCACTGTACAGTACCAACACAAGACAATTCCACAAGCATCTGATTTACCACAGGTTTTCTAAGAGTCAATTATTCCTTTAGAGACATAGTCTAGTTTTTCAAAGTTTCCATACAACTACATACTACTCACCTTGGTCACTTTCTTCATTGTTGAGACATGATACCCAATGTCGACAACATAAATAAGGGATGGTTTGTTCAGATTCACAGATTGTAGAGAATTCAGTCCACAGTCAGCTAACTCCAAAGCAGGAAAAGTAAGGAGGAAAAGTCTGACAGAAGAAAGCTGCTTATTCAAGGAAGTCAGACAGCAAAGAACAAAGAAAACCAGGAATCAGAGAGGGAGATTAAGACCACCGCCGTTAGAAGCCACCTCTAGTCAGACCCCCACCTCCCAACAGCACATTCAGCTGCTAAATTCATCTGTATATTAGTCCTCTAATGAATGTAGCATCTACGTGACCCAATCACCTTCCAAAAGTCATGTCTCTGAGCACATGAGAGTGTGGGAGGGATATTCAAAATCTAAACCCTAATATTCCAACCTTGTCCCCCAAAACTTATATGTTCCTCATCTCTAAAAATCAGCAAAGTTTTAACAGCTCCAGCATTGCTTAAAAGTACAAGGTATACTTTGAGACTGAAGGCAAACTCATGACTGTGCACTTGTCTGAAAATTAAAAAAAAAAGAAAAATTAAATGCAGCGAATATACAATGCACAGGGTAAAGGAGACAAAGGAAAAACAGGAAGAAATGAGAAAAAAGCATAAGCAAAATGCAATGGAACAGACATTAAACCCTGCAAGTCTGTGTCCAGCACCAGGGTAAGTTACGGTGAGATGTGAGCTCCAAAATGCTTGGGCAGCCCCAACCCTCCTGCCTTGCACTTTGCATCCCCCAAGGTCTCCCTCTTTAGCTGACTCAGCTTAATCCTGTGGTGCTTCACAGCAGATGTTCCACATTCCTGCAACCCGCAACGGCTTGTGGTCTCCACTGCACCGTCAACTTCACGTTCACAAATTCAGGCACTGTGCTCTCAGGATCACACACCCTGGCCTTGTAGGCCTTCTTTTGAAATAGAGGAGGAAGTGTCTCTGACCCCACTACTCTTGCATTCTCCAGCCACATAAACAGCAAAGTAACGATGATGCCACGGTCTCAAGCAATAGTGAGGCCTCCTTGGATCACAGCTGCAAGGCTTACAAGTGCTTGGACTGCTGAATTCTGTGAACCAAATCCAAGGGAACCATTTCTCTCAGTACCCTTTCCTGAGCAGGGTGTCTTGGAGCTCTCTACTCAAAGCAAATTTCTCCAAAGCAGTTTAATTTCTCCTTTTCATACCCTTGAGCCAATGAAGGTTGGCGTGTTGGTGATTCCTGAGCTGCCCTCAAGCCATCCTTACCTGGATACAAAGTACTTACTTGGCTTTTCTAAAAATACTCATCCTTTAAACATGTTTTCTGAGGCCTCCACTTTGCAGGTCCTTCCTTTTTATTAAAAGCATACATTTTTCAAATTATACATCTCTAATATTTGCTCCTGAGTAACACTATAAGTTAAGCTAAAAGCAGCAAGCACCACTCATGCCATAGACTGAATGTTGGGGTGACTTGAAATTTCCTCTAGTCGTTGGATTCCTCTACTGAGTCCTGCACCTCAAAAATCTCAATTTCCTGTGAACCATCAGGACCAGGGAGAAATGTTAACAAGTTTTCTGCCAGAGCATAAAACACACAGTTCTAAGTCCAACAACTAAAGGAGTCCGTTCCCAAATGAAACCTCTCAAACTAAATCTCCCTGTATACATGTTTATCTGCTTTCTGGTCTTCTGAGCTCTGACCAGAATCTCCCAGCAAACTTCACCTATAGAATTCTAGGGTTTCTCTGACTTCTAACTCCAAATCTTTTCCAAGTTATTTTGGCAAACCAGTTCCAATGGATTCTAAACCATGTCGTGAGCTATGCTCATGACAACAACACTACTACTTCTCTACTACCAAAATTTCTCTTGGTCACTTTGTCACTAGAACAAAATACTTGGCACTCACAAATTAAAGAAGGATAGATTTATTTTGACTCACAGTTTTCAGAGTATTCTGTCAGCGGGCTCCAATGCAGGATGGTATGGTGGAAAAATCTGGCAAAGAAAAGATCCTCACATCATGATGACCCAGAAGCAGAAAAGGAAGGGAAGGGTCAGAGAGAGAGAGAGAGAGAGAGAGAGAGATACTCTTCCAAGTCATCCATCTTGTAACGTGCCTCTAAACAGGCTCCACTTCTTAAGAGCTAGCCTAGCTACTTGTCTCCCTGCTGAGACAAAATACTCAGCACACACAAAAGGAAAGATTTCAGCTCTCAACTCAAGAGGTTTCATTCTATAGTCAACTAGTTTACATTGAAAATATCCTCCCAAATCTTAGGTTTAGGTGTTGGGCCTGCTCAGTAGCAGTGGATCATGGGAGGTGTGAGCAGGTAAAGTATATTCTTATATCTGACTCCTCATTTCTCTGCTTCCTGATCACTATGAAAGAGGCAGGTTTTCTCCACTGGCACTTCAACCATGTTTCTGCCTTGGAGACAGTAGACCATGGACTCAATCCACTGAAATTGTGGGCCAACATAAACTTCTCCTTCTTCAAATGACGGCTTTCAAGGACTTTGTTCCAGTGTAGGAAAAAAAGATTAACTCAGTTCCTAACTCTACTACTACTGGAGTTTGGCTCAAAAATATCACCTATGTGTCAAAGCTTTTTTTTTTTTTCCCTAGAGTAGTACTATGGGGAAGTCGTTGAAAGTTTAAGAAATGAGACGTAGTAGGAGATCTTTGGGTTATCGGTGGCATGCCATTCAGTATATGGTGCAATGCCAGGTCCTTTCCCTCTCTCTCATTTCTGTCACGGCCAGGAGGTGAACAATTTTGCTCGCCACCATCTATTTACTCCCCGCTCTAGTACCCTACCTCTTCAGTCCACCAAGTCTCCAAAGAAACAGAATCAACAAATCATGAACAGAGAATTCTAAAACATGGAGACAAAGGGGATATTTCTCTTTGTAAACTGATTTATCTCAGGTATTTGTTATAGAGATAAAAAGCCGATCAGTAAGCTATTTCTATCTATGTGAACATGACAGGTAGTTTCACTTCTTTGGTTCAGATTTCTTATTTACGGAATGGGGATAATGATTCCTCATTCTGTGTGCATGTTTATACAAATTAACTGAACTAATGCACGTACACCTAGAAAAATGTGTGGCACAGAATAACTATGCAGTTGCTATTATTTACTAATGATCTATAACTCCATTCTAGCTGCACTGCCTTTTCTCAAAAGGTTTAATTAAACTAAGAATCAGCAC
>PVIC010025935.1:0-24889 GCA_004025085.1 Thryonomys swinderianus
TTTTTCTCCCTAAGAAGATGGCTGTGGAGAATCTTATGTAAAAAGTTCTGGTCTATCCCTAAATTGCAAAGACATTTTTCAAGAATTTTCCTTTGAGCTTTATAATTTTACCTTTCAAATTTAGATCTTAAATCTAAGGGGGTTTGCTTCTTATATATCAGAGGAAGTAGGAATTCAACTTTTTCTTTTGCAAACAAGTTTTTCTAATATCATTTAATAAATGATCTGCCCTTTCCTGGTTATCTGTGGCCCTTTCCCATATACCGGGTCCCTACACA
The DNA here is from genome assembly GCA_004025085.1 of Thryonomys swinderianus. Taxonomy (NCBI): domain Eukaryota; kingdom Metazoa; phylum Chordata; class Mammalia; order Rodentia; family Thryonomyidae; genus Thryonomys; species Thryonomys swinderianus. The sequence goes on from PVIC010025935.1 coordinate 279, forward strand.
TAGGGTCCCTTCAGACTCCTTCCTGTTTTTTCTTGCATCTTCTTGCCTGCCCAGTCTCACATGGTTCTCATTTCCATGACTTTGCTTCGTGCTTTCCTACCCTTCCATTGGACACATACTTTCTTTCCTTCTTTGGAAACAGAGTCTCATTACGTAGTTCAGGCTGGTCTGGAACTCACTGCCATCCTCCTGGCTGAGCCTCCTGAGTGCTGAGATCACAGGTGTGCACCCCCGCCCCCCAGCTCATCACCTTCTTTGTTTTGGCTCATTTTTCAAACTTGAAAGCTACAAGAAGACTTTTATTTCTCTATACAAATATTAGAACATGTCTTTCCAGCTCCCCAAACATTCCACACATAGCCATGCAGCCGTCCCTGGCCTTTCTGTCGAATGGGCCCTTGAACACGACATTGCTAAGTTACACATGAAGGTTCTTAGTCATGAGAACCCATTTCATACCTACAAATGTACCAAATTTTATCTTGAAATTAAATGATGCCCTATATTTTTTGGAGTGATTTTGTGACCCAGTTTACAGCTTCAGATGTGTAAGGAAGAAAGCTTCCATTCATATCCTAAAATTTTTTTGGTGCCTCTATTCTTCTGGGGAAGCAGAAACATCATTTCAGTTTATTTGAGGCACTGCTCCCCAGCTCTCTGGCATGCCAAGTTCCAAGGTCTTCCAGAGAACCCAGCTTTTAGGCAGATAGGAGACCCATTAAGGTTTCCATCTAGGTGGGTGTCAGTGAGCTGCTGTTGTCCCATCTGGCCCTCAAGTTTTCTTTCCTTCTTCTCACCCTTCAGTTTCTGGTAGTTGTTCTGTGGCTTCCTGAAGCAGACTGGGAAATGCTGGCTGGCTCCATCTACCTAGGTGTGCCACAGAACCATTTGTTATCTGGGCTCTTGCCATCTCTCAAAGCTCTACCAGGAAAAACTGGCATGGCTGCCCTTAGATCTCACTGGCCTGACAGGTCCTCAGCAGCACTCTTTCTCCTCTGTGGGAGCCACTGACAGCTTCCTGCCTGGTTCACGATCTTCCATAGAATCAGAACCAATAAGAGGTGTGCAAAGAGAGAAACACTCAATATAAAGAATTGGCTTGCACAATTACAGAAGCTGGCAAGTCCAGAATTTATAGGGTGGGCTGGCAGTGTACAGAACCAGGAAGACTGAGGTTCTAGTTCAAGTCCAAAGGCAGTGTTCTTCAAGGATAGGAAGAGCCAAGGATGCAACTGAGGTCTTGGAGCAACCTGCTGGCGAAGTCTCTCTTGCTCTAGAGTGATCTTTTTGTACCAACCAGTCTTTCAACTAGACAAAGGCCAATCACATTACGGGCCCTTTCTGCTTTATGCAAGGTCTGTCAATTGAAACATTAATCTCATTCAAAACACCCTCACAGAGGCACTCAGAATCATGTCTGATGAAAGAATTGGACACCCAGTGGCCCAGCCAAATTGACACAAAATTAACCTTCACTAGCTGGAGATTTAGCTCAGTGGTTCTGGCGCCTGCCTAGCAAGCGCCAGGGTCCTGGTTCGTTCTCTGGTAACCACATATAACAATACTGGGCGTGGTGATTCATGCTCATCAGCAATCAGTACCACATATATCACAGTGCTGGGCATAATGCCTCATGCCTGCAATCCCAGCGCTGGGGAGGCAGAGGCAGGAGGATTGTTGAGTTTGAGGTTTGCCTGGGCTACATAGTGAGCTCAGGGCCAGCCTGAACTACAAAGCAAGACCCAGTTTCAAAAAACAACAAAAAAACCCTTCATGCTTTTTCTGATGCAGGTCCAGTCAGATATTTCAACACAGGAGACATATTTTTGAGACCTAATTCACCTATCATTAAAGGGCCATAAAAATCATTTTCAGGGTGGGTTCAGAATATTCATAAAATGGTACAGTCATGGGCTGGAGGGTTAGCTCAGTGGTTCCGGTGCCTGCCTCGCAAGTGCAAGGTCCTGAGTTCGTTCTCCGGTAACCACATACAATGCTGGGCTTGGAGACTCACGCCCACCAGCAATCAATACCACATACCACAGTGCCGGGTGTGGTGGTTCATGCCTGTAATCCCAGCACTCAGGAGGCAGAGGCAGGAGGATTGCTGAGTTCGAGGCTTGCCTGGGCTACATAGTGAGCTCAGGGCCAGCCTGAACTACAAAGCAAGACCCTGTCTCAAAAAAAAAAATATATATGGTAGTCATCACCAATTTCAAAATATTTTCATCAGCCCAAAAACAAGAACTCATGCCCCTGAGCAGTCAACAAGAGGACTTAATGACATAGCTGGCAGATATTGTATTAGTCTGTTTTTCTTTGCTTTGACAAAACACCCATGACTCAGCAATTGGTTTTAAAAAAAAAAGCTTTTTTGCTCACAATAATGGAGGTCCAAGAGGGAAGGGCCAGCCATGTTTACAGATTTATTCTGGCTCATGCTTTTTTAGAGAATTCAGGCTATGGTTGGTTGGCTCCAGTGTAAAACCTCATTGGAGAGGGGTCTGATGGAGGATCACTGCTTGTCACATGGAAATCAGGAAGCAGAAAGAGAAGGGAGAAGCCAGAAACAAAAATATACCCTCCGAGTTGCCCCCAGCAACCCACCTCTAACCAGTCCCTACCTCCTAATAGCACATTTTGCTATGGAAAGATAAATCCACAGATGAGCATAGCAGCCACGATGCAGTCACTTTCCAAACACAGGAAACTTTAGGGAGACATTTTAGATCCAAACCATTACCCCCTCCGTGGGTGTACTGCGTGTAATGCAACCCTGACAATGATGAAGGGCACCTGTCCGGTTGAGGCGGACCCAGGCACATAATCTCACCAACCCTCTGCACCTGGGTCATACCTGGCAGTGGCTGCCTTGATGGGGCAGATAATAGCAGCCCCTGTTGTAGAAGGTAGAACTGCATTCATCTTCAGCCCATAAACCTGGCACTAATAGGGGTTCACAGTCCAGCCTCACGAAGGTCTGATGTGACCCTCAGACAGTGCCATGCACAGGTGTGAGCCAGTCGTGTGTGCCCTCTCCGTCTCCAGTGATGTCGGTCACCTCTCTGCCCCCATCCTGTTCTAACCGCATGCCTCCTTCTGTTTACTTTCGGTAAGTCAACACTGTTTGATTTACCCAAGTGATGTCTCAGCCTGAGTTTTCTTTTCATTTAAGTCCATTGTTGACATTTCTCAATATAGTATGGTGCTTGTACCGTTTCCCATTACCTGAAGAGCTTACGTTTTGAAATGCAAAAAGCCAGGGTGGGGGAAGAGCCTTTCTTGTTTGCATTTTTGCTCTTCTCTCCTCTCCAGAAGGAGTCAGCACACAAAAGCAGGGTTGCCTCCAAGCAGAAGGTGGAGTGGGGAGGAGAGGCGTCTTACATGCTTTTTGGTTATTATTATTTTTTTTACAGTCCGGTTTTGAAATATTACAACCATCAAGTTCACAAAACAAAGATGTGTAGCTCCATGTGTAGCTGGTGGGTATCCAGGTAGCCACCTCCCAGGGCTAGTACTGGAACACTCTTAAGCCCCCAGAAGTCCCTGAAAGCTCTATGTGCGGCCGTAGAATCAATCAGCTGCGCATCTGTTCCCAGTGTTGGGTTTGGAGGCTCTGACCTAACTCAGTCTTTCCCTCCCCATCCCACCTCACCATTGCAATTTTTTTTAAGTGGGCTTGGGAAGGCAGAAGTGACACAGGCAGTCATAGGCAGACACAGTGAGTCAGATCCAGGGCCCCTGTCTTTGTCCTCCCATGCGCTACACGCAGGTTTTCCTTCTGACGCAGGCCATGCTCAGTCAAAGTGGCCCCAACTCACCACCAGACATTGGGTTGCAATTTCTCAGCCCGGTAGCTACACAGGGACACAGCTTCCTACCAGCTCCTTCCTCCACCAGCAGCTCCTACAGCAGCCTGGCCTGCCTGAGAGCCCTCTCCCAGGAGCTCTAGTGTCCAGCTCGCACCATACAGTCCTCTCGGGGCTCGAGGAGCGGCTCTTCCCCATCATTCAGCTCTTTTTCTGAGCACGCTGGTCCCTGGTTTCTCCCATAAATACATAATGTCTAATTCCTCCAGATCATCCCACACTCTGCATATTCATAGGCTTCCACTTCCCTGCCTAATACACAGCTTTTCATGGTAACTACTCTCTTCCTCTTCTTTATATTGTTATGACCAACTAACAAGGCATGATCCTTCAACACTGTCGTTTCATTTGGCCCACTTTAAAAAACTAACACATAAATGGAATCATTTAGTTGTTTTATTTGGTGCGTTTAGTTTTATTTACTCAACATTATGTTTGTACGTTTCCGTCCACACTGTTGTGTGAAGCTGTAGCTTACTGCTTTTCTTGGCTGCGAGGTTTGCTTTGTATGAAGAGCTCACACTTAATTTTTTATTCCATTGTTAATGGACGTTCATGCTGTCCATTTGGACGATTATGAAGAATGCTGCTGTAAAATTCTTGCCCGTGTCTCTTATCATACCTGTGTCCTTTGGCTGAATACATAATACAACACAGGAATGTAGGGTCATTGAGTTCAGGTGTCTCTAAGTTCAGCAGATAAAAATAAAACTGTTGGCTTTGCCGATGCATATTCCCACCAACGTGAAAACTGGTGTTACTGATCTTTTCATTTGCACCATTCTGCTAGAAGCAAAGGAATACTCAGTTGTCTTAAGTTGCACTTCCCTCGATATGAATTTGTGCACATCTGCATAGACTTATCAGCCTTTTTTGAAGTGTCTATTCCGCTCATCTTTCTATTAGGTTTTTAGTTTGTTTTTCTCATTGGCTTGTAAGAATTCACTACATGTTTTTATATTTTTGAACATAAATGTTTAGTTCTTAAATGTTTAGTGCAATGAATCCTGATCTGTGTACATACCACTTAAATCCAATGTTCTTCCCGCTCCCCCTGCTCTTCTTTATCCTTCTGCTTCTCTTCTTCTTTCTTCTTTTTGAGGCACTTGGCATTTGACCCAGGGCCTCACACACAGTAGACAAACTCTACCACTGAGGCTACATACTAGCCTTTCTTTTTCAAAATTTGCCTTTCCTAATTCTTTATAATTTCATATTTTAAAAATTGATTTACCAACATCTAGTTTTAAAAATATCTGGTTCTTGGGTTTAGATTGATTCATAGATTTACCATCCCAGTTTGGAAAAAATTGACATTAAACAGTGTAGAATCTTAGGATATATGAAAATGGTGTACTTAGACCTTTAATTTCTCTGAGCAATTTAATTTTCAGTGCACAACTCCTTTATTGTATTTAATCCTAAGTACTTTCAATTTTTGGCTTTTTACCAAAGGAACATGTTTTTACTTTTCCAACTGTTTGATGCTAGTATATAAAACAATTTTTTTTTTTTGAGACAGGGTCTTGCTTTGTAGTTCAGGTTGGCCCTGAGCTCACTATGTAACCCAGGCAAACCTTGAACTCAGCAATCCTCCTGCCTCTGCCTCCCGAGTGCTGGGATTACAGGCATGAACCACCACACCCAGCACTGTGGTATGTGGTTTTGATTGCTGGTGGGCGTGAATCACCACGCCCAACATTCTATGTGGTTATGAGATTGAACTCAGGACTTTGAGCTTGTGAGGCAGGTGCCGGAACCACTGAGCTAAATCTCTGGCCTGGAATTTCTATTTTTTGAGTAATCTTTATTCTGATCTCCATAGTGGCTATACTAGTTTACAGTCCCACAAACACTGTAGAAGGGTTCTTTTCTCTACAGCCCACCACCATTTATTATTATTTGAATTCTTGTTTTGTGTTTTTGTTTTTGAGGCATGGTCTCACTGTGTAGTCCAGGCTGGTCTCAAACTTGAAGTGATCCTCTTCCCTCTGCTTCCTGAGTGCTGGGATTACAGGGTAGCACCACCACACTTAACTATTACAGGAGGAAAATGGAATCACAGTGTAGTTTTAATCTGTATTTCTGTCCTAGTCAATGATGTAAAACATTTTCCCCATATTTATTAGACACTTGTACTTCCAAGAAATGTCTATTCATTTCAGTTGCCAATTTTTTTAATTGGGTCTTTTATTTGGGGGGACATAAATGTTTCTAGATTCTTTATATATGTTCTTGATATTAGTCCTGTGTCCAAGGAGTAGCTGGCAAAGATTTCTCCTTATTCTGTACTTTGTCTCTTCGCTCTGTGAGTTGTTTCCTTTGCTGTACAGAAGCTATTTTACTTAGATATGATCCCTTTTGTTGATTCTTGATGTATTTCTTACACACATGGTGTTCTTTTCAGAAAGTCTTTTGCTATGCCTGTTTTTATTTTTTGACCTTTTTTGTCTTCCAGCAGATTAAGTCTTTTGGTTTTAATATTCAAATCCTTCATCATCTATTTTTATTATTTTTATTGCATGGTGATGGGTAAGGTCTAAATTCAATCTTTTGCATATAGTGGCTATTTTTCTGAGCACCATTTCTTACAAAGGCTACCTTTTCTCCAGTATATTTTTTGACCCCTTTGTCAAAGATCAGCTGTCTAGGGCTAGGGATTTAGTTCAAGTGGTACCGCGCCAACCTTGGATACACAGGGGCCGGAGTTCAATCCCTGGTACCGCAAAAAAAAAAAAAATCAGCTGGCAGAATGTTCCTGAAGTTATTTCTACACCCTCTGTTCTGTTCCACTGGTCCACATAAATGTTTTCTACCTGCACCATGTTGTTTTTGTCACCATGGCTCTCTAACATAATTTGAAGTCTTCATCTTGTTTAACTATGGTAAGAAAGATAAAATATGGGTTGTGGGAGGTATTAGTATCTGGGTAGGCTGAGGGGTATCTGCAATGGAAGAACAGAGGGTCCTGAGTGTGGTGTAACTGGTCAGAACTTGTGTGATTGCTCACATTCTGTGACTCTGAGCAGACACCTAGACTTGCCGAGTCCCAGTTCCCTGCCTTGTGAAATAGGGGCAGACAGTACCTATCTTCAAGGGCTGGCAGGTCTGGCCTCATATTAGAATGTCTGAAATGCAGTTAGTGCTGAGTAATGATAGTTTCTTTTCTTTCCTTCAGAACCCCACCAGCTCAAATTTTCTTGATTATTTTGGTAAGGCTAAGGGAAGTCTCAATAATACTGAAAACTAAAGAAATAAGAAGATGGGTAAACGCTAAAGAAAAACAGAGCTTAGAAAAGGAATGATTCGGGAAACATTTTCCATTTGTTCAACATCATGCTTTGCTGAAGGGCTCTCCTGTTATTTTAGTTGAGCCTCATAACTGCTCTGTGAAACTGAGGGGTAAATACTACTGGACCCATAAACATGAAAAACTTTTCCTAGTTACTTTTCTCATTACTGAGACAAAATACTTGATACCCAAAGTTAAAGGAGGAAAGGTTTGGCTTACAGAGGTTTCAGACCACAGTTGACTGGCTCCAAGGGAGGGTGGCACATGGCAGAGGGGCATCATGGAGGTGAACCAGTTTGTGACAAATAGACGTAAAAGCAAGCAAGGGGCCTCAGCAGCTTCTTTCTACCCCTTTCATCTTATCCAGGCACTTAGGGTGGGTAGCACTCACATCCTTAGTCCCAGGGCCCTCGAGCCTAGCGTTGCACCATGAACCAGTCCCGGCATCACACACTCTAGATCCAGCTACCCCAGAAAATGCTCCACCCGTGACTACATGAGGCTTTGGGGGGGACCTCTAAACAAAAGCCCCAACCGATCTAAAGTTAGGCAATCAGACACGGCTGCTTGTGGCACCTGGGTCCGGTCCAGTCTAGCTTTCCCATAGTGCCCTGGACATGTCTGGCTGCTCTGAATGACCAGAGCACACCACCACCACCACATCTTCCCCAAGAATTTCCAAGAATTTCATAGATGAAGACTCTAAAACATCAGAAAAGCTAAGCAACCAGCCCAGCATTACACTGTCCACGTGGCAGTTGAACTCAGGTCTCTGACAAGCCCCCTCCCCCCGGGCTTGTGATCACACTAAGGCAAAGGAGAACCCTGGGGATGTGAAGGAAAGTGGATGGGAGTCTGGGGTGAGAGGAGTGTGCACTTTCTCTAGCCCCAGACGAACACTGTGGATGAGTGGCCGTGGCCCTTGCGGTCACAGTGCCTGGCACAGCCAGTTCTTCACCCAGGTCATTTAGCATAATCTGCAGCAGTGTCGTGATTTATTGATGGCTTTTATTCCCCGCTGGGACAGCATGAAAATAATCAGATGAATAATGAGCTTGTGAAGATGGATGCACTCAGAGCCAGCTCCTGCAGAAGGGAATTATGCGCTGGGATTGTGCCTGGAGCAGCTCGGGACGATGGATGTTGCTGTAGAAGGCTGGGCCTCACTCGCTCCTCTGGCAGCGAGCTGCTTCTCCCCACAGACACAGAGAGCTTAAGAGGTAATAGCGCTGGCACCTCCCAGTTCCAAGAGCTGGACGAGATGAGTATTGATGGTCTCGGGGCTGACAGAACAGAACTGCATCCTGGGGGTGCAGGGAAGAGCTGCATTTAACCCTGCCGTCACTGGCAGGAAGTGCCCCTAGCCCACCGTGTCCTGCAGTGCCCAGGTAGCTGCCCGCCTTGTTCACATGCCATAGCTGCTTCCTGTGGATACAGCATGCTGAGCTAGGTGTCTGCTGCTGAATCCCAAAGCACTGCGAGATTCAGGGGCTTCATGTAGTCATTTTATCATTCACACACAATTCTAGGGTCAGCACGTGGGTGGCTCGGCAAGGACAGCACAGCTCTGCTCCACTCTCTGGGGTTTGGGGTGTGGTTTGGATGATCCCCATGTGGCTGGAGGACCCAAGGTGGCCCCTCTCTGTTATGGCTTCCGCTCTCCACACAGCCTATCTCCAGCAGGGCATCCTGGCTGGTTTCCACGCACCAAGGGTCTAAGAAAAAATGAAACTACAAATCCCCTTAGACCTGCACTCAGAAGTCACCGCTATGTGCTGTCTGGATCAAGAGGCCAACTCAGACTCAAGGGGCAGAGAAATATTCTGCTACTTTGGACGGGAGGGAGCGCACAGTCACAGCAAAGCAGGACGGATTGCGGCCCCGGGAGCAGGCTCTGAGCTAGAATTTAATGCAGCGGAACCTCCTCCTCTTGTGTGGAAGGGAAGAGTGAGGAGCGAGGCAGAGCGAGAGAGGCTGAGCTGTGGTCAGGTCCACTGACACTGAAAGCACAATGCCCCTGCTGCGGTGCCAACCACACAGGATCTGGGTGCCCTGAGAAGGGCCACAGCCTTGGGTGAGACAGTCCCTGAAAGTGCTGACCACAGCCCTTGGCCGTCCCTGAGGCAGAAGGGGGCTCTGGGGGTCTTCAGTGTCCTCCCGACCTTCTCCCACTTTTGCCTTGCTTTCCCCCTCCCTACCTGTCTCCCAGGTGCTGTCCGCCCAGAAGCCCTCAGCTTTCCCGGGACGCTGGCTCTGACCAGTCCGGTGGCATCTGCACCCTCAGCATCCTCTCGGCCCTCTATCCTCCCTTGCTCCCGCTCTCATCCCTGCCCCGTCAAGGTTTGCAGCCCCAGCTGCTCTGGAGAAAACAGTTATCTGTCCGTGAAACCTTACTGCTTGAGGCCTTTTCCTAGTTCCACCATCTCAAGACCAAAGCCTGGTTTCCTGCACTGCTTCTCGGGCGGGCAGGGCTGCAGTGGGCGCAGATCAGGCTCCACTGCTTCCTCTTTGCAGTCCTCCCTGACCCTTCTGAGATCCGGGGCACTCTCTTGCCTCTGGGCAGCCACCCAGCCCGCTGCTGCATCTGCTATTAGCTCTTGTAGGGCCCCCTCTGCCCCTCTCCTCTCCCTCACATGTGAATGTCACCAGTCAGTTAATCCTTCTACCCGGGCACCCACCCAAGCCCCTAAGCCCACCAGGGTCTCTTTCATCCCTCCCCGTGCGAGCCCCCTGCACCTACTGGGTAGGTGCTGAAGACGCCTCTCTTCCCACTCACTAGAGGGAGCTCCCCGAGTGCGCCCATCCCTGCACCCCAGTGCTTTCAACTCTAGAGCCACGAAGACCCACGTGGTGAGCCCGCTGCAGGGCCACACCCTCTGGGCTCTACTGCTGTGCTCGCAGCTGGAGGAGACAAGGGCCAGTGGGGAGAGGCCCCAGTCTGAATCACGGCATGTGCTGTCCTGGCGGGGGGACAGTTTCCTTGGAGCACAGGCCTGGCCACAGCAGTGCCCGCCCAGGGCACAGAGCAGTCAGGCTCCCATCTGGGTAGAGAAAACGCATAGGTAGCAAAAGAGACAGGCTTGGGATTAACACCCAGAGCTCCGTTCCTGCTGGGCATGGCCGCCTTGGCCCTCAGTGGGGTGAAATGCAGTCTGATTACTCCTGCCCCAGAGGAAAACTGCCAGCCCACAGTGCCAGGCCACTGTCCCTCGCTTTGTAGATCTTCCCAGGAGCCAAAGGGTGCCCAGGTCTGAACACTGAGGCTAGAGAAATTAAGTGGCTCAGCCCAGGTCCTCACAAGCAGTAGGTGCAATGCAGGGTGTGAAGCTGTCCTGTCCCCTGAGAACACCTGAGACCCGTAGGAGGCCCAGGGAGGGCCAGAGAGAAATGTTCCCATGACCAGTGAGGATGGAGCCCAAGGTCTCGTCTGGATGGGTCACGCTGCCTTAGACAAACAGGGGGCTAGAATGTGACTTGGAGACCCCTGTCTCACTACCTCCTTTTCTGTTCAATTTTAATTTGTGGGGCCCTGGGGTGGTGGTTTAAGATGCATCCCAGTCTGTGCGAACATCTGGTCCATTGCTTTTCAGCAGCTGTGTCCACCCTCATCTGCTGCCCGCTGTTGTGGGATGAGCACCCAGATGACAAGGAAGGTCACCCACAGACGCAGCTGTTTGGAAAGGGGGGCAATAAAGGAGTAGAGAGACGCTCACCCCGGTGTCTGTCCATGGGGGCATTCCAGGGGCTCTTCTCCCGACTAGCCTCTGCGTGTCCACTCCAGGAAGAACTCTGGATGGCCTTCCATGGATGTGTACACCCTCGACGAGGCCCTGTGACCAAGAATGGGTTAGTTTCGGATCCTGTGACTATGTGAGATGCTTCCTTGCTTCCCGATGAGGGATAGATGGAATGGGAAAGGAACAAAGAAAAGAGGAGTCTTGGCAGGGAACCCGAATCATTCCGAGGCTACCACAGGGAAGGGTGCTTTATTGGCAGGAAGGGCAGAGTGGATGCCCTAAGGAGGGTGGATACCAGCCTCCAACAGCTCAGGGCTGCCTGTGTGCCTGTGTCTTTCCTACAACGCACTTGCACAAAAGGCAAAGGAGCCCAGTGCCTCTCTGGTCTTTTGGGGCTGAGTAAAGAACAGGGGCTCCCAAGGTTGCCACACCTCTCTCCCCATCTTGTCGCACGCCAGGGACTTTGCACACGAGCATGAGCAGCTTTGCATACAAGCAGCCACAGAAGCAAGAGAATCTCAGCACACGCACGGGAGTACTCTTCTCCCAGCACAGAGCAGTGTCCTTGCTCGCAGTGTGATCTCTGAAAGCAGAGGAACGACTACTGCTCGCACAGTCTTACTGCTGGTCAACAGCAAACCAGTTCTTAGAATGGCATAGAAAAGATACTGAGGACACAGAGTCACCAACGATAGCTACACACACAAGGCGTGCGTTCATACCCTCCACACTTCCCTGTTGGTACTTTGAACAACTGAATCTTACATGGGCTCAGGCAGGGTCACCTGGAAAGCTCAGAGTTAATGCTTCCGGGAGCTGTCCTGGGCCACCCAGAGGAGGGAATTTGGTGAACAAAACCTAGCTCCTCTTCCCTCCCTGGGTGGCACTGTGCTAGTGTTGGGCAGGGTCTCCAGCGGCCTCAGTTTTTTTTTTTTTACCTACAACAGTAAATTGCAGGTCACACACTTTACAATCTTCTTTTCCTTCCTGCTTCACCCCACCCCGCTACTATCATTTGCTGGGATCACTGTTCAAACAAAACCATTTGCACTCAAATGCTCTCAAGGATCAACCAAGACAATGTGATAACTAAGAAAGTAAATTCTAGAAACCGGAGACATAGTGGTGCAGTGGATAATCCTCCAGGCTTTGGAGTCAGACAGTCTGTGTTTGAATCTGCCTTGGTAATATGTAAATATTTAGCATTAAAATGATTGTTATTTATAGACATTGGAAAGTAGATTTCAAGACAGGCAGAGCTAGGAACTCTAGAAAAGGAAGATGGCGCCAGAAGGATGGAAGACTTCTTAAAATTCTGAGAATATACAAATAATTCATCCTGCAGAGCCAACTACAGAAAGATAGTGTCTTTCCAGGACATTCTCCAGGAGGCCAGGTGTTTAAAAGGACAAAGAGCAGAAGGCATAGCCCTAAGCAAGATACAGAACAAAAGCTCCCACCCCAGTTTGTAAGATGAGCACAGGGGAAGCCAAACCCAGAACAAGCTGCCGCTTGCAAATATCCCCAGGACAATAGAAAGGGCTTTGTTCAAGAATGCTCCAGACAAAACCAAGAATGAGGAGGGACGAGCCAGTGCTCTGGAAAGAGGGTGCTGTTCGTGGGTTGACAGAGAGAAAGCCAAACTGCACAACTTCTGTCTTACCCCCATCTTTCCCATGGAGGTGAATGATTTCAAACACAAAAGGTGGAGACAGACAGAGTTATGATGAAATCAACACTTGACTACAATCCTGGCTTAGCAGGGTTACTGGACAGAAATGCTGTGAGAAACCCAGTGAGGTTGGGCTCAGTCTGGTTAAGCTGTGAGCTTTCAGTCTTCAGCGCAGTGAGCAAGTTGTGACTAGGTGTGGGCTGCAGGGCCTATCCTTAATCACAGCTGGCTTTCCAAGAAACTAATGAAGATCTTAAGCACAAAGAACTCCCCTAATCAGTAGCACTTATGAAAAGTCAAATGCGCATGCACAAAGTCCTATCCTAGCCGAGGGACTTCAGGCAATGCCTGGAGACCATTTTGGTGGTCACCACAGAGGTGTGTGTGTGTTGGAGGATACTAATGACGTTCAGGGTGCGGATGCCTAGGAAGCTGCAGAACTTCCCACAATGCTCAGAGCAGGAAACACCCCTAACATAAAATGATTTGGCACATATTAGCAATGCTGCGATTGAGAAGCCCCAGTCTAAAGATATAATTGTCAAATAAATGAATGAGACATTTAGCACCTGCTATGTGCCCTAGGAACACACGCATGAATGAGACAATCTCTTCCTCAAAAGCTCATACTATAGTACAAGAAAAATGACTGGGAGTTTGACCAGGATGCCAAGTGGAGAGGAAGGCTAGATAGGACATTAAATGTGCCTGACATGTTAGGACCCCAAAACAACCCGGTGTGTCCTGAGCATGGGTTCCTTGGAAGGTGCAAGTGAAAACAGGCCTGGAGAGGTGCTGGATGCCCCAGTAAGACACTTGCTCCCTTCCAGGCACAGAGTTCAAGAAAGTAACTAAAAATGGTAATGTAGGCAGGTCTACTGCTTAATAAGAATATATGTATCACTGGTTTTTAAAAATTCTTCCCTCTAGCAAATAATTAGCATGCTATTCATCCATCCATGAGTCCACCCTGGAGAGGTGACACAGGACCATGGAACACAGTGGAACCTGGAGGGCACAGTGGAACGCTGCCCCGCGCCCACTCATCAGCCCTCCTTTGCCTTGAATGTGTGCCCCACTTTTTCAATGTACTTTTCAATAGCTTTTAGTAAATTCATAGAGTTGTGCAACCATCACCATAATCTAATTCTAGAATATTTCTGTCACTCCAAAGAGTCCCCATATGCATCGCTACTGGATCACCTGCAGCCCTAGGCAACCACAAATCTGCTTTTTGTCTCAATACATTTGCCATTTCTAGAGATTTCCAATAAGTGGGATCATACAATACGTTTTTTTGCCTCCAGCTTCTTTTGCTTAGCATAATGTTTTTGAGGTTCATCATGTGGTAGCCTGAGTCAGTAGTTTGTTCTTTTTATTACTGAATTATATCTCAGTCAGATGTCTATTTAAGACTGTGCTGGTTGTAGAATGAATGATGGGTAGGAAAGGGGAGAAAGTAGATACCAAGAGACCGGTTAGGAGAGTGGTTGTCCTTTAGGCTGGAGATAAGAAGGTCGGAACCAGAAGAGTGGCTGTGGGCAGACAGGAAAGGGAGGAATGCAGGCCACAGGGCCTGGAGCAATTAGCTGACAAGAGCGCAGTCTGGAAGGCTTACTCTCAGGACAGGCTCTGCACGGGCCGGTGAGCAGCCTCAAGCAGTCTGGACCCTTCCAGGGCTGAGACAGATGGGGGCAGGCTCTTACTTGGCTGCAGGGAGGGTGTTCAAAGGAGTCGGGAGGGCTGGTGACACTCCTGGTGGCTTGGACCATTGAAATGACAATACTGAGAACATATTTAGCAACTATGCAGGTCAGGGACAACAAATTCAGAGTCATTTAAAAAAAAATCTCAGGAGGCTCAGAGGATGCGCCGTGACAGCACCCAGGCAGCTGCATGGTGGGGGAGACCTCACAGCCTGCAGTATTTCTGGTTTCTTGTCTGGCTTCCCAGGGTGCTATAAGCTTTATGAGAACGAAGGCAGTGTATACAGGAACACAAGGAAGCTCATCTGAAAATGACCCCTACAACTTGCTCTGGGTTATCTCTGAGCTTCCTAGAAGATGGAGGGCTCCAAGAAGAAAGGCTATCTTCCCTAAGGTACTCACATACAAAGCAATTGCTCTCCTAACCAGTCCTCTGCAGATCATCTAAGCACACCAGATGGTCTAGACCCCACCATACCTCTCTGTGGGATGTTGAAAAGATACGGACTCCAAATCTCTTTGTGCTGACTATGTTAGCTCCTCTTATGTTGCTATAACAAAATGCCTGAGGCAGGATAACTTATAAAGTAAACAGCTTTATTTAGCTCACTGTTCTAGGGGCTTTAACAGCATGGTGCTCATGTCCAGGTGAAGGCCCCAACATGGCAAAGGAAACAGAAAGGGAACTGGCCAGACACAGAAGAGGTTCTATAGCAGGACAGAAGCCAGAAAGAATGAGGAGAAAAGTCCACTCTTTATGACAGCCCAACAAATATTCTATGAGACTGCATTAATCTCTTTTAAGGGCAATTCCGTTCCCAGTGACTTAATTATATCTCATCAGGCTCTACCTTGCAAAGGATCCACCCTCACCCCACACTGCACACCAAGGACTAAGCTTCCAGCCTGTGAACCTTGGGCACACACACCATATCAAACCACAGCACTGACATCTACTTGTACTTCCTCTAATACAGCCTGGTCCTTAGGCCTTACCATGTGCTGGGCGGACATTTACACAAAGCTCTGCATACAGTGACTAATAGAGCCCAACAGAGACTCCTTTGGGTATCCATCCATGCCTGCAGAGTGCCAGCCTATGGTCAGTGTTTGGGCCACAGAGGCCCAGATTAGTGCATTTTCTAATTATATGTGAAGCACATGCTGTCTGAGGCAGATTTGAAAAATATAAACAATGTTAATTTTTTATTAATTTTTCTCTTTTTCAATATAGAATATATGTTCAGAATGTTCATTCATTTACACATACACATAGATACATGCACTCTGAGGATTTTTACTACACAGCTGGGATCCACAGTATGTTCTTCAGTTTCAAATGATAAATATCTTTCTGTCATTAGGAGCCTCTGTCATCAATGTGGAACATTCTACCCTGTGCGGGGTACATGGCTGATCTTCCCATTTCCCTCTTGCCCCTGAAGGTTGTTTTGGGGTCAGGGGACAGGCTCTGGTGACATTCAAGCCTGCGCTCAGAACTGGGCTCATGAATCCCTCCTGGATGTCTGATTCTGCCTCCCTGAGGAGCCAGCTCTACTCTCAGCAGCTTGCAGACTCCCCTCTTGGCCAGCTTGCTCCTGAGTCTCCATCTCTCCTCCCTCTCTTCCTCTTTACCTCAAAGCCAGTTCTCCTTGGTTCCCTGTTAGTTCCTATCAGCTAGTTTTTAGTGTTCTTTATCCTCACAGGCCTTCAGAGGACACTACCATGACTCTCTCCTGCCACCTCCTGCCCATTCGCAACATCTCTGACACTGGCCTACCTCTTAGATGCTGGAACAGCCTGAATCAGCACGAAGACTTGACGGAGTTTTGTGGTAAAGTTCCATATGTGCTCTGTTCTCAGCTCTCTGCACCTGGACTCTGTGACAGGCTTGTTTCTAAAAATTGACCTAAGGGCTGTAACTAGTAATAAGCTCAATAAGAATTAACTATGGTTGTCCAAAAAAAGTAGTTGATGTTGTTTCCAGCCAGTTCTGTTTACTCTTTCCAGGGGCAGGGGAAAGTAAAAGGAAGACAGATTTCAGGTCAAATGAGGAAAAGATTACATAAAAGGAGTTGATCTCCAATGAAACAGATGGTAAAAAGTTGCCCACCTAAGGCAACGTTCAAGAAAAGATGGCCTCCATTATACATACCTCCAAGGTTTATGTGTTTTGCTTTTGTTTTCTGATACAAGGACTTGCTATGCTGCCCAGACTGGACTTGAACTTGTAATCATCCTACCTCAGCCTCCAAAGTGCTAGTGTTTATAGGCATGCACCATCATGCTCCGTTTACTGCCAAGATTTTATTGCCTCCCATATAAATGTATTACCTATACTTCTTAAAAGGTGATTATAGGACTGGGGATTTAGCTCAAGTGATACTGTGCCTATCTTAAAAGTACAAGGGCCAGGGCAGGAGATTTAGCTCTGTGGTTCTGGCGCCTGCCTCGAAAGCGCAAGGTCCTGAGTTCCATCTCCAGTAATCACATACAATGCTGGGTGTGGTGACTCACGCCCACCAGCAATCAATACCACATACCACAGTGCCGGGCATGGTGGCTCACGCCTGTAATCCCAGCACTCGGGAGGCAGAGGCAGGAGGGATTGCTGAGTCTGAAATTTGCCTGAGCTACATAGTGAGCTGAGGGCCAGCCTGAACTACAAAGTGAGACCCTGTCTCAAAAAAAAAAAAAAAAAAGTGATTATAGAAACAGTAGCCTGTGGGAAATACACGGTTTTGTATAACCTTCCTCATACAGCCCTTTCTTGGCATAATTTGGGGAGTAGAAGCCTTGGAAGGCCATAGGAAGGCCACTCATATGCAGCAGCTTATGGATTTGCCAAAAGGGCTGGAGGACCAGGCTCTGGGGCTGCTTGAGAGATGCTGCAGATCTGGTATGGTGCGAAGTCCCTGCCACTGCTGAGGTAGCTCCTCAGCAGGCCACAGAAGCAGGCTTTCTCCAGCTGCTGGTTTCTAACAGAGTGAGGTGGCACCTGGCCTCATTTACCAGGACAGTGTGTAGTGGGACACAGGAAGCCTCCATGCTTCCTGATCCTCTCATCAGTCCCAAGATGCTTCACCTGTATCCATCACTGTCTACGCCCACATAAGCCACAGCAACTCTGACAGACACTTGCCTAGCCCTCATTGAATGCACATTTCCTTTAGCCTAGTGTAGAAATAGTTTCTGAGTGTGGCGCCCAGATCAACTAGGAGAAAAGCTTTATCCTCTTGGAAGAGGCATAGGGACAGCACATCCTACGGGGTAAGGCAGAAGTTATGAAACAGGATGTGTCTGTTGGCCCACAATGGGCAAATGCAAAGCTTTGGCAGGCAGAGGGGCTTGGGACTGGGACCTGGGGGAGAAACTACACAGGATGGGCAGTATCCTGCTCTGACTGGGCTGAGCAAAGTAAGCCAGGGAGATGGAGAGGCAGACAGAGTTCAGACTATGAATGAGGACTATGGCTTTTAATCTGGAGGCCACAAGGAACCTGTGAAAGGATGCAAGAGATGATGGAAGCAGATTTTCATTTACAAAAGACAGTCTGGCAATATTTCTCCATCCAGTAGAGAGCAGATAGATGCAGTGTGGCAATTAGGAGAGTAGCAGAAGCATTTATAGAGGGAAAATGCCTACTGGCTTCATTAGAGCAATGCAGATGAGGAGGAGGAAGGAAAAAAGTCCTACCAAAAAATTGTACCAGGTGGTCATAGGCAGTACAGGGAGCAGGAAGGGTTCTAGCCAAACTCATGTTTTCAAACGAAGACAGCTTCATAGCTGGTAAAGCTATTCCCCTAGACAGGACAGTTCCAACTTCAGCTCTTCTGTCTTGTTGTCCCTGCTTATGGGAACCATATGTCTTATTTTGGATTGGAAATGAGTAACATACTATAAATATGAGATTTCTCATAGTTTCACTGCCCAGTAACTCAGCCACTTTTTAAGGTTTGAAATTTCCTACACTGTAATTCCAAATAGGAAGCAAAGCCAACTCACCTCTGTAGAAGCCCCCAGAATGCTAAACTCTTGCTTTTCCCAGCTCCCTTCCAGCTAGAGAACACCTGGGCACCGTGGATGCTCTTCCACTGGCCATAAACAAGCACCTGGTAGCACAAAGAAGCAAAGGCCTGAGCATCTCTGGCTGGACTGGTGTTTTCAGACTCAAGGAGTTTCTGGGGCCCTCTCCCAGTGAGCCAAAATTGGCTTATTCTGCTTGTAGAGAAGAGCCCTGACTATGAGACACTGAAGGCAGCAGTGGCTGCAGGCAACAGACCCTTAGGGAAATGGGAGAGTTTGGGCAGCATTTGTGAATGTAAAGGCTGTGAAATTCTTCTATTAAGGGCAGTTCTCACATGAAGGAGAAACAGCACACAAGATTAGAGGCAAGGCTTTGGTGTTCCACACTGGACTGCACTATGCCCCTGAAGATCTCAAGCCAAAGCCCTCCAACTGTGAAGATGACACACCAACCCCACACATATGTTACCTTATGAAGTGCAATGGTACTTTGCAGATGTAATAAGATTTGCTAATTCAGCCAATATTGAATTAAAGCAATTATCCTGAATTATTTAGGTGAACCAATCACAGAAGTCCTTAAGAGCAGAAGCACAGAGAGTCAAAAAAGCTGCTGGCTTGAAGATGGAGGGGCCATGTCAGGGAGTGGGACCTCAGGAATCCTTCCTGCATAAGGAAGTCAGTTCTGGTCAACAAGTCAACAAGAATGAATTGTAGGATGGATCCTTTTCCCCAAACACTCTAAAAAGGAACACAGCACTCTGCCTCCTTGATTTAGACTTCGCAAGCCCCTGAGCTGTGATTTCAGTCACATCATACATTCTCCTCCACTGCAGAACTGTGAGATGATGAATGGGGCTGTGTCGAGTCACTACGTCTGTGGTCACTCATGACAGAGAGA
Source organism: Thryonomys swinderianus (assembly GCA_004025085.1). Taxonomy (NCBI): domain Eukaryota; kingdom Metazoa; phylum Chordata; class Mammalia; order Rodentia; family Thryonomyidae; genus Thryonomys; species Thryonomys swinderianus. Next base: position 19,482 of record PVIC010025935.1, read on the forward strand.
ACACTAATACGGCACAGAGCAGACCAATGTCAGGGAAAAGATGAAAAGTCTGATGAATTGGGGACTCTCGGGTGGAGCTTCCTTCAAAGGGGGATGACTAGCTGGAGGAAGGGATAAAAAGCTCCTGCTGCTGACCTCTTGACAGATTTGCTCTGGGCCTACCAGGTCTTCCAGCCCCTCTGCCTGTGGACTCACCTCCTACACAGCCTTGGTATCAGGAACAACAGAGCTTCAGAGGAATCCATTTGTCTGCAAAATAAAAAATGAAATGGTCGATGGTCTTCATTCATTAGTTTTACCTCCTACCAAATCGCCCAGAGGCAGGTAGCTTTGCTGAAGGGTGGGCCCCCTTTTGAAGACTCAGGGGAATCAGTGATACAGAATCAACACCTTCTGAGGTGAGGGGCTGATCTATAGAGTGTCATATGTCTCAGCTCAGCCTGATTACACAGGCCGGGAACAAAGGGCAGATGTGGAAATGTCATCACTCTCTCACCTAATTGTCTACCCCAAATTTTGCTTCCCATCCCTGCAACTCTAAGTTGTTAGAGTGTAAAGGTTGTCTTCAGAGAGGATTGCTTTCATCAGGAGACAGAATAACAGTTGCAAAACTGTAGTTGTTTCAAAGAGAGAAGTGCAGGGCTCCAGACACAAAGCAGTGCTAAATCTTAAAAAGATGGGAATGTCCCCAAGCACATTGATGGACACCCGTAACTTCACCACTTAGGAGGGTGAGGCAGGAGGATCTCTGGGAGTTTGAGGTCAGACTGGGCTACACAGTGAGTTTCAGGCTCAGCATGAAATACATAGAGACTATATCTTAAAAAAAAAAAAAGACAACAATGAAAATCACCCTGATTTCACCATTATATATTGTATATATGTATTATCACACTGTACCTCATAAATATGTACAGATATTATGTCAGTTAAAATACAATTTTTTTGTTTTGTTTTGTTTTTGTTTTTTGAGACAGGGTCTCGCTTTGTAATTCAGGCTGGCCCTGAGCTTATTATGTAGCCAGGCAAACCTCGAACTCAGCAATCTTCCTGCCTCTGCTTCCCATGTGCTGGGATGACAGGCATGAGCCACCATGTCCAGCACTGTGGTATGTGGTACTGATTGCTGGTGGGCATGAGTCACCACGCCCAGCATTGTATGTGGTTACCAGGATCGAACTCAGGACCTTGTGCTTGTGACACAGGCACCAGAACCACTGAGCTAAATCTCTGGCCCTAAAATACAAATTTTAAAGAGAGAAAAAAGTATCTATTTCAAAAAGCATAATCATTGTAGCTACTAATGCTAAATGGCTGTGACACAGCTATCCCACAATGCAGGCGAAGAGGAGTACAGACAGACCTGAGGGTGTCCTCCGAGGTCTCCTGGTTCTGAGGTAAACAGTGGTAAAAATGAATGGAAATTATAGTTCACGGTACCACATTGGAGTGTTTGTCAATTGCTTTGGTGGGAAAGCTGTAAGCATGGCTAATTTGAAGTCATTCACATGGCTGGACTGAACATGCAGTTGGGTTAAAATGCCAACAGCACGTGTTACACAATAGCTCTACCAATACGTACACAACAATACATAATCTCACAAAAATAGGCACAGATAGGTAGATGGGCTTAGGGTAGATAGTGCATTTGTTTTTTTTTAACAATTTATTGAATGCAAGTTTATATAATTTAGTTTCTTGTAATGGCTGTGTTTAGCCTAATGGCCCACAATGCTCTTGCAAACACAGCCACTCTCACAGAGCAGCACAGACAGACCCAGCACACTGCTACACATCAGTTCTAGACAGAAAGGGCTTGAAAGGCTCGGATTCCTCAGAAATGAAGGATGTTGGCTGTCTCCCTTCAGGTCATCTTTCCTGGTTAAAGAATCCAATTGAGATTCTAGCTAGAAGCAAAGTGAATTTTAAACGTTCTGGAGAAGTCACAAATACCAGTTGTAGCCTTTGGTTCAGCTGCAAAAAATTAAGGCTACAGCAGTCATTCATATTTTCTTCCATGTCACATACGTATTTATGAAATATAACTAGTTTCTTTGTCTTTCCTGTATACCCCTCTCCTAGGGCAGTTAATTTTGTGAGGTAATTTCTAGATCAGATCATAGGCTTTTGAGAAGGAGTGCAACAGAACTTGAGCCCCCAGAGACCCTCAACTTAGACTCAGTTATTATGAGATATTGGCTGTCTCTCTTAGAAAATGGATGAATTCACTTTTTTAGTGGGTGAGAGAGAGGGATTTTTATTTTGCATATTCTATTCTAGAAGTATACACGTGGAAGGAAGAAATATTGTTGATACATAAAATCTTTGAACAATTACGATCTCACCTTGCAAACTGGGATATAACACAATAAGTAATTGCCTGATCCTCTACCCAAAGGAGGCTCATTTCCTTCTCTCTGCTTGTGGAACAGAACTAGGGAATGTGGAGGGCAGATAAAGCCAAGCAGGGAAACGGCAGGTCACCACTGAAGGGAGAGAGGAGACATGCAGGTTATGTCCCTACTATTCTGGTACTCTCCTCAGATCAGGATAACGAAGTGGAAATGAAGTGGTGGGAGTTTTGGAAACATTGCACTGCTCCAGAATCCCTTCCTACTGCAGAACCTGTGACTACACTCTTGAGGCTGAAGCTGGAACTCATAGCTGCCCCGAATGGCCCTGAATGGCAGCAGGTACCTGGATACGACTGAATCCCACAGCGGGACCCTCAGAAACCCCAGTCATCCAGCTGCGCTGTTTTACCCAGTCATTTAGAAATAGTTTATTTCCCAGTAGTACAATTCCACGTTTTATATGCTTTGGGTTCTCTGGAGGGAGGGAACTTATTTATGTCAGGGTTTATATCAGAAACCAAAGGGGAAGACTTTCATAGGCATTTGTGTCTTGGTTGTTTACTTGGGGCCTTCTTCACTCAGCCAGCTTCTGCAAGTGGGGAGTCCTACCTTCTTGAGTCCTGCCATGAGGCTGTGCAGATAAAACATACCATCCCAGTCTCCTTGCAATTAGCATGTGAGCAACATGGCCTAGAAGCATCCAGGATGGCAAAGTTGCCATGGGCCAGGCTCTCAGGGATGACAGTGGTTAATCTCTACCAACCCCATTCTGATTGTGGGAAGCGACCTGGGGGTCGTCACTGTGAGGCCTGGAGATCTGCACTGGGTGCTGCCCTAACTAGCAGTGAGGAGGTCTGCACTGTGGACGGTGCTGCCCAGCTCCCAAGAGAACTGCAACCTCATCCTGAACTACGGGATCTGAGTTGCTGCCTTGGGGTGCCGGATCAGTGGCGACAAGAGGTAAACACCTCTGGCTCGGGGTCGCCTTCCATTACTCCTTCTGTTAGGAATTTGCTGTTCTTTCCCTACTGATCAAGTTGCTTTATAATCTTTGCTAGATTTTCTGACCATGCACTAATGGTAAAAGATATTGCTTTAGGGGTTAAATAAAATAGCAAAGAGAAGTAACTTCTCTTTGAGTAGATAATAGGGAGACGTTTTAAAGAATAACAAACACCTAAACCTTGAGAGTCACAGCTGGACTTTAGCATAGGATAAGAAACCTGCTAATTGCCTGGGAAAAAGTTTTAGGAATAGGGAGGGCACATTCTGTAGATTATTAGATGTTCCCTGGTAGACAAGTTTATCTCTACAGCACCTGTGAATTGAGGTTGTGTTAACTGTTGATTTTTTTTTTACTACTATTTACTTTACTAATTATTCACACATGGGCACACTAGCTAGAAATACTATAAAAGAGCACTGAAAAATAAACTCAGGGCCTGCTCAGCATTGACTGAGAGGTCCTCCCGATCCCATTATTCTGTCTTCTTTCTTTTCTCAGCTGCACCCCTTGACTTAGCAAACCCGCTGTTTTGTCCGGCAGGCTCCGGCACTGATGACTTGGCTGCTGAACCCTCAAAACTAGATTCCCATCTTTCTTGTGATTCCAGGAGCTGCTATTTTTTTCCCATAAATATTTCTCTTCTAAACCAGACAAATAGTAACTGATACTCTGATTATAGAACTAGATTTTAGGGGGGTAATAACAGAATTTCAGTCCAACTTTTGGATTCTTTGCCTTTCATATATCCTTCCTGATGACCCATCTTCCAGTCACTACTGTCGATCAGCATGCAGGGGAAGAAGTCCTCTCTCCAGAGATGCTTGCTTTTCTTGTGTATTTTCCCTTTGCTAATGCATAAAGCTCACAATCACTACACAACAGCAATGGTGAGGGGTCTGAGAGAGACACACAAATGCACATTTCTGACAAAGCAGAGTGTCAGGACAAGCAACCCTGAAATTTATAATTTAGAGAAAATTAGACCATTTTTCGTACAAGTGCCAAGGTGAACAAATAATCGTGCCAAGAATAGAAGCCCATAAAACTGTTGTCCTAAGATATACTTTGGTAACAAAGTCTCTCTCTCTCTCTCTCTCTCTCTCTCTCTCTCTCTCTCTCTCTCTCTCTCTTTTTATTCAGGTCCAGATATGAGAGTGAGGTTATCTGAGATCATACCGATAACCAGGAGCTCAAAGGCAGAGCCAGATCTTGATTATTGGACATTTCTTATTTACTGGGACAGTGTATACATATCATCTAATCTAGACACCCATCCACACACATACACCATGTGCAGTAAGAGGAAGAAACTTTCTACAGAAAAGAGATCCTGTGCTGGGTATTGTGACACACACCTGTAATCCAAGCCAACCGGGATGTGAAGATAGGAGGATCAAAAATTTGAGCCCAGCCTGGGCAATTTAGAAAGACCTCATCTAAAAATATAAAAGAAAAAGAAAAGCAAGTCTCAATTTCTAACTGAGCTTACTACTATCTAAAATGCATATATCATTTGATGTAATTTCTCCCCTGTAATCCATTAGCCTCTTCTCCCACCCAGTACCATTTTAGAGGAATCTCAGCAAACTTTGCACCTTAGAAATTCTACTGTAGTGGTTTTTCCACCATGGTGTTGGCTGGACCTAAGTATATCCCAGGCATATCTGGTAAGACAAAGCTCCAAAATGTACTCAGACCCAAATCAATGGGAAAAATATCCGTGTGGCTGAGTGCTCAGGATTTTAACTGTAGCACAAAACAACAGAGACAGCTCTTTCATTCTCTCAGGTTCTGAGATGTGGTCCCCTGAATCAGAAAGGCAGCTCAAGGGAAACAAGAGCCCTTCACAGACTCACAGTTTCCTTGGGCCTTTAAAAAACTCAGAGCTAGCTGGGCGTGGTGGCTCACGCCTGTAATCCCAGCACTCGGGAGGCAGAGACAGGAGGATTGCTGAGTTCCAGGCTTGCCTGGGCTCCATAGTGAACTCAGGGCCAGCCTGAACTATAAAGCGAGACCCTGTCTCAAAAAAAAAAAAAAAAAAAAAAAAA
>PVIC010025936.1:0-24867 GCA_004025085.1 Thryonomys swinderianus
CACTTGCATATTTTTTAATTAGTGAGTTAATCAGGTGTGTAAGAATCAGCCAATAAATGCTGATAGCTACGATCGCTCTGTTGTTTTAAAGAAAAATACAAGTTGTTACCTAGTTTCTGGTAGCATGGTTCATATATTTCATGCTCTACTGCAAATTTCAGATCTTGTGGCTCTTTTCAGTTCACACTGGACACTTCAACAGTGGGTAGTTATAATCACAAACATTATTCCCCTTTGAGACAATGCATACAACTAAATTCAAATAACAGATTTTCAGTGTTTTTGAGTCTCTTCTTGGGGTGGAGATAGGTCTGGGCCTGGCCTTTCCATTTCCTTTAGTAAGCCCTTATATATTAAGCAGTGGAAAATAAAACAACAAATGTTATTCAGAAAGATAAAAGCCCAATCTATGTAAAGTGAGACAGGAGAAATGGAAACATGGCATGTGGATTTTGCATGCTGAGCCTCATAAAGTGCAAGCATGAATTTCCTCTCATAGTGAGTGTGGTCCAACATTAAACGAGGCATGGGGCATGATTATGAGAGATAAGATCAGTCGTTGGAGAACGTACAGCAAGCTGTTTTACCCACATTGAATATAATTTCCCTCTTCTGATCTATTAGGCCCTCTTGGTGCACATCTTTGTAGATTTTTGCTAGTTCTCAGGAATGCATTAAAAAAACCCTACAGGCTATAACTAAAATTACTGAATATTTTTTAATGTCTCACATGTTGACAGTCCTGATTTTCGTTATATAAGAAATAACTGCCGATCGTGCCATTTAAATCCCTACTCTTTAGACTTGTGAATGCTAATGGCTGGGCTGCCGAACTCGAGCTTCGCCTGTGATCGTTATTCCTGGTTTCCTGTGGTGGATATGTATCGAACGTAAGAAATTAGCTGCAGAGAGAATTAGAGGGTGTAAGTCTGAGTCATGTAAATGCCAAAAGCTTTTTGTGACATTTTTCAGACTTTAAAAATGGAAATATGTTATTTGCACAGTAGCTCCTGATGGAATATGACATACTGCCGAGATGTGGAGAGTTTAAGATCGGGCTGCAGGCCATTAGGAGCCCTCTGTGCGAGAGCCTGGGGCCTGAGCGCAGCAACGGCGGTGAATTTCCTGGTAGGAGTATGGCATTTGCTGATGAGCCAAAGAATCTTCCTTAGATCAAGAGCTGCTAATGTGAATTAAGAACTTGCTTGAACTTGTTATCATAAAAACACCTTAGGAATATAATTTTCAAGCTTGATGGAACTTTTGTCTTTATTCCAGATGATCTTACATCACCACCATCATTATATCGGCTTGTGAAAAGAGTCTGAGGTTAAGTACATACTTTAACTCGTGTTTCAGCGAAGGCTGAACCCTTTAATGCCGCTGAAATAAGAAATCTTTCTAGATAGTTTCGGAAACTTTGTTGAGACTTTGGATGCACAGAGACTGAGCGTGAGGGTGTAGACCCAAACTCTCTCTAGAGGAAAACAGAACAGCCCTGTCTCTGGGCCTGCCCCTCAGTTTCTGTTCTGAACCTTTTATCTGAGAGAAGAGCCTGCTAGGAGGACAAAAAAGCATCTCTGGTTGAGCCCCTGTTGACAGAGCTTTATTTTCACTTCCGGGCCAGTCTTTCACCTGACTGCGAACAAACACCTATCAGCATGGAAGTACTGGGGTGTATCCTTCCCACTGTTTTTCTTTTGGGAGTGAAGTCAATAATTTCACGCTAATTTTGATACTTTACTGTCGAATATAATGGACTGTCATAAAGAATAAGTGTGTTTACTTTCTATGTTTTCTATTGCAGAAAAATACAGTAATTTTTGTGCAGAAAGATGGAGATTTTAGGTTCTGGGAAAAGAAAAGAATTGTATTGGAGAGAAGGAAGATACGTGACCAAGAGAATTCCAGAGGGACTTTCCAAAGTGCGATCTGGAGAGGGATGATTACTGAAACAAAGCAAAATTGGGATCAGGTCTCTCTCTCTCTCTCTCTCTCTCTCTCTTTTCTTTTACTCATGTTTCTGGGAGCCTCTGCCTCACCCCTTCCTCCCTGTGTACCTCGCCAGTACTTTCCACTCTCCTCTTACGTTGTCATTTCCCTCCGGCTATCGAACATCCTCCCCCCAGGTGCATCTTGGGAAACCAGCTCCCCTCCCCCTCCTCTGTCTCACACTAATAGACATGTTGGGTGGTTGCAGGTGCCTTGGCAGTAGATCTCCACCCCTACTTCCTCGCCTCGTCCCTTTTTGAACCTCCACTTTCATGGGCATTTTAACCACCCCTTGGATGCCTGTCTGACTTCACTTTTCATCTTTATTATATGCACAGTGAGACATTTTGTGATTTGGGAATGTTAATGTATTTTTTTCTTTACTGATATCAGGCACCTTGAAATATTTGTAAGTTTGAGAAAAGAAGGTGTTTAACTGTGTCCCTGGAGCTATAAAAACCTGCAATCGTGTCTTTTTCCTCTTATGCTTGGTGGAGGGGATCTTGTCCACAGGTAGAAGTCTACTTCAACACTCAAAGCAATAGTCAGAGCAAAATTGGGTCCTTCCCTGTTTCTCTGCTTAATTTATCATTTTCTATCACCAGAGGCTGAGCTGACAGTCTTATGGCTGCATGAGTTATTATTTTCATAACTTCATGTCTTTTTCACATTTACTTTTCTCTACCTTAACTGTCTCTCCTTATCTCACAAGCATCTAGTCCTTCTCTGAGACTCCTCTTAAATACTACCTCCTGTGTACTTGCTTTCCTGACTTTCTCAGACTGAAATGGGGTTTTCTTTCTTGCAGGTCTTTATGCACTGATACATATTTATCCCTTAAAATGTCTAATTTGCCTGAAATCTTCACAAGTGACTTTTTAAAAATGCATCCTTGAATTTCTAGTTATTAGTGGTATACACACAAGTGAAACAAACAAAAGAAGACTGTTGGCATGAATGCATAATTGAGAGAAATGAAGATGTGACTCCTAAACCTATGAGAAGGAACAGAAAGTAAAACTGTGTGTAGGCCCAGGGTTTTAGCTCAGTGGTTCCGACATCTGCCTGGCAAGCACAAGGTCCCAAGTTTGATCCCTGGCACCCCGTATCACAGTGCCACGTGGTGGCTCACACCTGTCATCCCAGCATTTGGGAGGCAGAGGCAGGAGGATTGCTGTGAGTTCGGGGCTGGCCTGGGCTACATAGTGAGCTCAGGGCCATCCTGAACTACAAAGTGAGACCCTATCTCAAAAAAACTAAAAATCAAACCAAAACAAACAAACAAAAAAACCCCTTATCTTCCTGTTGTCTGTTCAGAACATGATCCAGGGAGCAGAAAATTCATGGAATCAACTTCTGCAGTTCTCCTTAGACAGAATCGCTGCTCACTTTGGGGTTTACTGTCAGTGCCTTTAAGAAACACCATTCTGCTAACAATGCGGCAGCTTATTGAATTCTGCCAGAGAATTTCACTACAGGTTTAATTATTGCCCACCTTGGATTCAGGCAGCTTTTGCTTTATTAGCTAATCATACGCTGGCCCACGGGGTTCTTCTAGCCCCCAGGTTTCTCAAGATAGTGTCAGATCAGATTATGTGCCTGAGTTTTACATATATTAAAATATAAGTTTTTTTTTTCTAAACTCAGTGAAGAAACAAGCTCCCGCTGCGTAATCATGAAGCCATAGCAAGGTGTGCATTTATGGAGGCTGAGCTGAGTTAGTCATTTGAGCTTTGTTAGTTAGCAGTGAAACAGAAAGTTAGTTAACCGGCGTATAAGTACACACGGTTGATGAAATTTTTATTCTACCTCATGGCACAGAGTAGTTTTGGGTTGTTACAGCAGTTTTAAAATTCCATTTGTGGAACAGAGAAGAGAGAGCAGACTTTTTGCACTATCATGACAACTTCAGAGTTCATTTATTTTTGCTTCAACAGTTCTCAGGATAATTCTATGAGTTGGTTGGTCTTTAAGAAACTGTTATTTGTAAGTCATTTTTGTTGACTTCAAATCAATATTCTGAGAATCTTTTTTTTTTTTTAAGCATAGCTTTCTGGAAGGTTTTTATGTTGAAATCTTCTAAAACATGAAGGCGAGGTATTTTGAAATGTCAGGAGGTACCACATGGCATTAAGCATCTTTTGATTTTTTAACTAGTTAAAAACTACAGTGTTTTATGGTCATTTGGAGTGTACCTGAATCCCTCTAAACTTATATTTTTTGAAGCATAGTAATTTATAGGCCATAGATAATGAACTTTACTACCACTTTTAAAAATAGTAGGAAAATATATTTATTCAGCCCTAATATGTAGTTAATAAAATGTTAAATCTTTTCTGTTCAGTATATATGATTAGTGAAATTCTTTCCATTAATTATATCAAGAAACTAAGGAGTTAGGTAATTGAATGACATTAATGAAATAAATTCATGTACATGTAAAAAAATTCATAATGTCTCCATATTCCTAAGATGTTTCATTGCTTTTAAAAAATATTTCATGTTGAACTGTAATTAATGGACAAACAAAAAATTTTCACTTTTTCACAGTAATTATGTCATTTTCAAATAGTTTTAATATGATTTTTACTTTTAAAACCTATTATAATGATTTTGATAAAATTTTAGTTTTACAGCTAGCTTATAAATGATGGCCAAAAAAAAAAAAAATCCCCAGAAAATACACTTCAGTTATAAATCTAGTGTAATATGCCGTGATGTTGGTTGGCTTGATTTCATGCTGAGTCAACCTGAATTTAAGAATATGAGAAAAAGTGCTAGAGATTTAGCATAGTAGTGTAGTACCAGCCTTGTAAGTACAAGGTCCTGAGTTCGATTCCTGGTACAAAACAAACAAACAAACAAAAGAATGTGAGCAAATTTGAAGTCTGCTTTTTCTTCATTTTGCTATTTGATCATTTACTAAGTTGTGCTTCAAAAACTAAAGGAAGTTTTTCAATTGTTTCATCTATACATGAATTCCTTCCCAGATCTGTCTATTCTTTGGCTATTATTTTTGTTTGTACTGTTCTAAAAATCTTTCAGTGAAAATCTGATTCCTGCTTCTCTTTTACTTGTACTTATTTTAATTTGGATCTTTCATATACTTTTAATGTAATTATTGATTTGATGGATTAAAGTCTACTATTTTGATTTGTATGCCTGTTTGTATTATCTGTTGTTTATTCCTTTAGTCCTTTTTAAATCTAGCTTTTGGTTTTATTGAACATTTTCATTGAACATTTCCCTTATTTCTCTGCATTTTTAATTTCTTTGCATTTTTTAGTTTTACTTCTTTGTGTTTCTGTTTAGTAGTTGCTCTACTGAACACAGTATGCAAATGTAAGGGCCTTGAAGTCTGTTTAAAATTAACATTTTACTAATTGACAACTTGTATTTTATGCATTACAAATTTAGAAATGTAACAATAGTATGTTTACTATGTTTTTGTTGTCGTTGGTCAGATATTTTCATTTTATACTTGCTATAATTTTATTATTTTGTTGTTTGCTTGTTCTTTTAAAAGAAAGAAAGAAAATGGAATAAGTCATTCATATATAAAGTCATATGATACTTTAGAATGCCTTCTTGTGCAGTCTTTTCTTGTGAGAAGTGAGTTATTATTTGTATATTTAGCTGCCACATTCATGTATCGAGTTTTTGACTGGTTTTTATTCTTTTAATAGCCTTCTTTATCTTTGGGTTAAGCAATTTTACTATGATGTGGTTAGGTATAGTTTTCTTTGTACTTATTCTGGGTTTAATAAATATATTGTATCTGTAATGTGACTTTTTTCCATCAGTATGTGACGACTTCCACTATGATATCTTCAAATATTTATTTCATGTCTTTTTATCTCTCTCCTTTAAGACTCTAACTGCAGATGTTTGGCTTCTTGATATTTTCCCAGAGGTCATTGAAGAGCTATTCATTTTTGTTCTACTTTTACTCTGTTATTCAGATCAGATGATTCCAATCAAACTGTAATTAAGTTTACTGTTCTTTTCTTTTGCTATCTCCAAACTACTGTCAAGCTCATCAAAATGAAAACCGCATTTCAGAGATTGTACATTTTAGCTGCACATTTCTATTTTTCTCTCTCCTATTATTCTAATTCCCTTTTTTTCTCCTGAAAATTCTTATGTCATCCATCATTATGACTATAGCTTCACTTAAGTCTTGGAATATCTTAGTACCATCTACTCTAAATTCTTCGCCTGCTAATTTTTTTATTTATATTATTTTGGTAGTATTTTTATATTTATTGCTTTATTTCTTTATGATGAGCTGTGTGGTTCTGCTTTTCCTGAAGCTTTTTCATTTTTGAAATTTTTTGGACTTCTGTTGTGGCTGCTATATCACAAATAATATGGTTTATGTAGTCTATCTAAAGTAGCACTGAGTTCAGCGGAGGCAGGTTTACAGTTTACTGGGAAGCTCTTAGACCTATCAAAACCTGAGGCATAGTCCTTGCTCTTACGAACGACATCTTCCACTGTTTTAGTTGGAGGTCTTGATGAGTCCTCTCATGTCGAGCTGCGCTGGAATTTAAGTGCCTGTGTAACTTCTGTTAATTTTACTTCACTCCCAGGATTGTCAATACCACTCGCTGCTGGAGCTTTCTGTGTCTTCTCACACTGTGTGCAGCCCAACCTTTGACCTCAGGACCCCACACAGCTTTGCATCACTCTTCCTAGCCCCCTTCTTTCTAACACCTTGCGCTGTAAATCCCAACTGTTTCAGGATTTCTGAACTCTAGGCACTGGTTTTTGGTTTTGCAGCTGGACTTGTTCCTGCCAGTCTCAAATTCTGTAGGCTGAGTCAGAGAGATCCCTCTAGACAGAAAGAGTAGATGTTCATGAGCTCACCTCTCTGTTTCCTTCTTTCAGAAATGACTGTCCTGTGCTGCTTACTGTCCAGTGTCACAAAATAATCATCTCATGTGTTTTGGCCCATAGTAGGGTTGTTTATAGTGTGTGGACAGATCTAGCACAAGTCAAACTTGCATATTTGGAAGGAGAAGTCCCACACAGTAATCTTTAAAAAAAATAACTTCTCCAAGGAATATGGAAGGGTTGCGAATGCAAAAATATGCACACTTCAGGAAAAGAAAAAGAGTATGATTTCTTTTGAAGAGTCTGTGTTACACTCACGTGGGGGCCCCTAGAGATTGTTGTATATTGCAGACAGCCCACCACACCGCCAACCTTTAGAAAGAGAGAAGATTGAAAGTACATGTGCAGTAATCTCAGCGACCAAGGTTGCTCAAGCACGAGCCGGCCCAATCAGAGCTTGGAACCTACTGGTCATGACTTTGAGTACCTCTTGTAATCACAGATGCCAAAGGTAACTTGCGTGAATCTCATGATGTATCAATCAATTTGCTATGCAAATGTCCAAGTTTTTCTTTTCCTGTAGTGCATATATATATTTTTGGCAGTAAAAAAATATGTATATATTGCAATATTGAAACAGCAAATTGAAAAGTTCACTTTCCTCAGATACAGGTACATGGGAAGAGGCAGCATATGGTATCATATTTTGATACCATGATATGTCTTCTCCTCAGAAGTGATCCTTGACTCTGATAGCTTCTTGTCTCATACTGTTGGCTGTATCACTCAACACAAAAGGTAGCAGTAAGGCCAGACCAACGTGCAAACCTTCAAGTTAATACATATTTGTAATTAACTTTCCTTTTATATTAAAAATTCATGTTGGCTGAAAATATCACGATGCAATGAAACATTGTTAGTTCAACACATAATAGGAGACATGAAAAACATCTAACATATGATACTAATAATTGCTAGTTTTAAATACTCATTACATTGCATAATATGAATAATACTTGAAAAGATGTGGATAAATTAATAAAATATGAAAATGTCAGTTTTTCCTTTTGTGATTTTCTAAGTTTTCGATTTAATATTACCTAGCTGAATGTATTCCGCACTAAATGTACTTCATGAGTGTTGTGTAATTAACAAATAGAAAGACACGTGTTAAGCATAGTGTTTTACGGGGCAAAGAATTTGGCATGGTTCAGATTACAGAGGATATTTTTGAACATAACAAAGCCCATGTTCCTCATTTGATCTTAAATGAACAGTGAAGCAGCTGGTTCCCACACGCCTTGGGCATTCCACCCACCCATGAGTCCTGCTTGTTGAGCTGCAACTCCTAGAATTTTTGGTCATGTTTTGACTCATTTTACTTCTTCAACAAATCCTCTTATATTTTCTTAATAATTTTTTTAATCTATTTTGGAGACAGCAACTTCTCCTTTCTTTCTACATCCTAACATACATCAAAAAGGTCTTGCTTTTAGATAATATAAGAGTAACTGTAAGTTTCCGTGTCCTGTGTAATTATTTGGTGATTTCATTTGTCTCCAACCTCAGTGGATATGTTTTTAAAAATCTCATGATTAGATACACACCAGAAGCTTTCAGGGCCTTATGTGATAGTAAATTGAAGATTATATACTCCTGACGAAACTATGAGAACTCATCTTAATAGTTTTTACTTTGATCAAAGTAAAGCATTGGAGATATTGTATTTCATTATACTTCATACTTTACCGAGTAAGAGCATAACCTGTGCTTTTAACAACTGTAAATCATTTGTTTGGCATGAAACAATGGATGCTTCTCCTCCCCATGCTTAATCATTTGCAATTTGCTTCTCTCAGAATTCACAATTTTAAGTTTGATAATCCATGTCATTGGCTGATGCCATTGTAACTTTGACTGAGATTGACTGGCTCCCTTTGAAAGTACAGCATGGTTTTGGAACCTGGAATGACTCCTCATTTCCAAGCCGGGGAAAGCTTCACCACGGGCTTCACACATTTTTTATATCCAAACTCTCACATTCACTCCAGACTCATGACTGAAATGTACTTACTTGATTTTCATGGAAGAAGAATTTGAGGTGTGGAATGATTTATCTATTTGTTCCTATCATTTAAAGGATGTGGAAAACATTCCATTTTGGTATAACTCTTCATGTTCATTGTTACTTTAAGGATATGATAGATGATCAGTGAGTTCTTGTTTTATGTATAGATGATCTCCAAATCATTCACACTAGTCATGCATTTCTAATTCAACATATGACTTCATTCCAGTTCTTATGTTTCTGAATTCATACTGAATCTTATATTTCCTACAGATCGTTCATATGTGGAATTCATTTGTTCACAAGACTTAGAACACTTTTATAGATGCTAAAACTGGCATAAAGAATTTACAACACACTTGTGATGTCTAATCTTTGTCAGCTTCTTAGTTCTAGTAACTGGAATACTATCACAAAGTTAAATTAGAACTGGATGAAAATTTCTCATGATATAGTTTTGAGTATAATTAGAAAAGTAATTATTCTACTTGCTTCATTCTAAATGTGCAAATGGCAATACTTGTGATGGGTCTGAGGTTTGACCCTCCTGGCAAGTTTGTCAATTAGTCTGGTGGTATTTCATGGGCTAATGGAGAAGACACAGACTTTTGAGTCAGCAATTGCAGTAAATAGCTGGTCTTCTAGGTCTGGACTTGAAGAAGAATTTTCTCATATGTTGAGGTACTTTAACAGCATGTAGCTGTTTATGGTTGAAATACAATAAGGAAATTTAAGGTCAGTTCCATTGTTAAACTGATGCAAAATAAGTGTTAGGATGGCATATAATAAAATTTATAAACTTACTTGGATTCTTTTTCCCCAAATGAATCCTTGAACAGAGTCATCTGTGATAGAACTTCAAAATAAATGAAGATAATAGGGAAAGTGGCAAGTCTATGGTAAAGGTTTAAAGATACTGTTTCGTTTTTTTAATTGGTGGTACCAGGGATCGAACTCAGAACCTTGTGCTTCCAAGGGAGGTGGTGGCGCCACTGTGGTAAATCCTCAGCCCAGAGCTATATTCTCTTATTTAATAATTTCCAACAACTCTTCTGCTTTATATTATCCCTTAATATAGTTTCTTCAGAAGAATTAAGATAAATTTTGTGTTCAGATAGAATCAAGCACACCCTGAGGAAAGGAAGAGGTGAAAACACTTCCAGTACACTGATATATTAATTAACTCTTAAAAAAGCATTTTCTGATATCCAGCAATAGGGAATGTACATATTCTAGAAAGACTCAAATTGTGTATGTGTAATTATAATCTCTTAATATTGATGTCACCGTTTAAATCAGCTTTTCCTCAAACAGCTTTCCATTATTTCTTATCGTTAAATGTATTTGTCAAAATTTCATGCAAAAGGTAAGGATATGTTTTTCAGTAAGGAATGAGTTCAAGGTAATGGCCTTGTACACAAAGAGTAAATCCAGCAGGACAGATCTTTAAAACAAGCTTTCGGCAAGACTGTGGCCAGCACAGGGAGCGAGTGACGGAGGAAGAGTATCACTCAATGACTGTGAGTCATGTGTTTTGCTACTGAAGTTCACACAGCCCTAAGCAGATTTGCTCTTCACTGCTTTAGCAAAATATTGTGTCCAATGGATAATTGCAAAGCCTCACTTAGGATTTATTTTTTGAGTCTTTTACAGGCAAAAACAGAAATAGAATTTTTTTTTTTTTTTTTTTTGCTTTTTGAGACAGGGTCTCGCTTTGCAGTTCAGGCTGGCCCTGAGCTCACTGTGGTGCCCAGGCAAGCCGCCGCAAACTCAGCAATCCTCCTGTCTCTGCCTCCCGAGTGCTGGGATTACAGGTCTGAGCCACCACGTCCGGCATTGTAGTATGCGGCATTGATTGTTGGTGGGCGTGTCTCCACGTCCAGCATTATATATGGTTACCGGGGATCGACCTCAGGACCTTGCGCTTGTGAGGCAGGCACCAGAACCACTGAGCTAACCCTCCGGCCCCAGAAATAGAATTTTTGATAAGTGTCAGTACAAGGCATTCATTCATTGGATCTTGATGATAGGGATGTTAATCAGCATGAGATATCTGAGTTCAGGTTCTTATACAAAATATCATAGGCTCAGGAGCTTATTAGTGGCAGAATTAGTTTGTTCACAGATCCAGAATCTAAACAGTATGAGTTCAAGACCTCAGTGATGTGGTTCTGAGGAGGTTGCTGTGCTGGATCATAGAGAGCTGAGGTTTTGCTATTAGCCCACGTGATGAAAGGAGCTGTGATGTACCCTGGAGTCCTTTCACAAGAGCATTAGTTTCAGTTATGAAGTTATTACCTTCTGATTTAATTACCACCCAAAGGCCTCATCTCCTACTATTATTTCAATGGGATTTAGCACTTCAACATACATATTTTGGCGTGACACAAATGTTCAATTCGTTGTGTGACAGCTTCTGATAAAGTTGGGGGGGGGACAGGCCAATTGCAATCCCAGATCTTCCATTTGATGGGGAGTGTGGGAGCCACTCTGAGTACGGAGAAGGAAGAAGGACTCGGTCTGGTGCCATTCTCACGGGAGTGTGTGTGTGTCAGCCAGTGCTCACTACAGAAACGGATTAGAGGCGAGCGACGAACATAGGGAGAAACGACAAGCTTGGCCTACGGTGGCCACGCCCCGAGTCCGTGTGGGCGAGGGCAGGAAGGCCGTCCGTGAGCTGGAGATCTGAAAGATACAGCGGAAGGCCGGAAGCACACAGCAGTGTCCTGCGTGAGTCTCTCTGAGGAGGCCAGAGGAGATGTGGACCAGGGAAGGCGTAGATTTCAACTTCTCTAAAGAAACACAAACGAGCCTTTTCTTTTTCATTTCTCCCCCCAACCATTCAGGCAATGAGGCAGGATGGGTCTTCCGTCTTTGCTGAGTTGTCTCAGCCACTCCCAGAACTATGCGGATCCACTTCAGTTGGGTTTAGTTTCCTAGTCCAGTTGGCAAAGTTAACTTTCACGAGGTGTCAGCAACTCGTCATGAGTAAACATCCCTCAGTTTGTTGTTTAATCATTGTGAGCATGCTGAAGGATTTTGACAGTCATATCCAGTTTGTAACTTTGTGGGGTGATTTGTTGACCACTTCCTATCACCATCATCAGAAGTCCCTTCCCCAAATCAATAAAGGTACTTGCTTAGCACATGTTTTAAAACAGTTCACACCTATCTTCTGACAGAGATATTCATTTTGTCTATAAAATTAGCAAGATTGAATACTAGTAAGAATTTAAGGATACAGACATCCCCATGTATCTGTAGGTGCATTGTAGTATTAAGAAAATTTATTTTCTATTTTATTGTTTCTTTCATTAGCCAAATTTAGCAAAATATTTTAAAATTCTGCTTGACTTAAAAATGTTAATATGAGATTATAGCTTTCAGAAATAATTTAATAGAGCATTTGTTAATGTCTCTTTCCCAGGCTTTTATATCATTTTTCTGGAGATATCTTTTTTCTTTTCTTTTTTTCTTTTTTTTGAGATAGGGTCTTGCTTTGCAGTTCAGGCTGGCCCTGAGCTCACTATGTAGCCCAGGCAAGCCTCGAACTCAGCAATCCTCCTGTCTCTGCCTCCTGAGTGCTGGGATTACAGGCGTGAGCCACCACGCCCGGCTATGACTCTTTCTTGTAAATATTTTCAGAGATACTGTGTGTATAGACAAGTTGAAGTATGAATAATATAATCTCTTTTGAAAATACACAGATGCTACAGGATTCACTGTATCGTGTTCTCCAGCTTCTTCTTATTATTAACCAGTATTTTGATGATGATAATCTATCAATATATAAACATGTGCTTTAACCAAATCATTTACAAGATATGACTATCCTCGGTGTCCATGGTGGAGTATTCCAGGAACACTGCAGAAAACAAAATCACCAATGCTAAGTCCCTTCTATAAAATGACCCATAGTCTGCTCACATCTTCCCAAATACTAGAAATCGCCTCTAGATTATGTATAATCCTGATTACAATGCGATGCAATAGAAAGAGTAGTTTTGCTGTTTTTTTTTTAAGTTAAAAAATAGCATGAAAATGTCTCAGGCATACTTTTGATTTTGCATGTTTTCAGTCAGCAGTCGACTGAACCCACAGATGGAAAAGCAACCGATAGCAGGCTGCCTAAAGAGCAGGACAATGGTAGAATTTGAGTTTGCTTCTTTGTCACTGTCTATTTTTATGTTCATTAGAAAATTTCTATAATGGAAACTTTATTGATTTTGTAATAGTATAGTACACATAACTATTAAATACATATAACTTTTGACACATTAATTTTCTAAATATCTTCTAGAGATTGATTTCAAATATGGAAAATGATTTTGTTTTCTTGTCTTTTTTAGACAGGATCTTGCTTTGTAGTTCAGGCTGGCCCTGAGCTTACTATGTAGCTCAGGCAAGCCTCGAAGTCAGCGATCCTCCTGCCTCTGCCTCCTGAGTGCTGGGATTCCAGGTGTGAGCCACCACACTGGGCACTGTGCTGTGCGGTGCTGATTCCTGGTGGGTGTGAGTCACCACACCCAGTATTGTTGGATGTGGTTACGGGGGATCGAACCAGGGAATTTGCACTGCTAGGCGGGGTTGGAACCACTGAGCCAAATCTCCAGCCCTAGATAGGAAAATTTAAGCATCAAAATTTAAGCAAGTTGCCAAAATAAAAACCTGATAATTTTATGCAAAAATGCTTGTTTTATCTTAGTTTAGTTTCCAGGGAAGGGATTTTGATGAATGTGGAATAGGGTGTCCGCCGGGGCTCAGTGCCCGCTGAGCAGCGAGGCCAGGCGGCGGGGTGAGGCGGGTGTGCTGTCCCCAGCAGAGCACACAGGGAACCGGGCAGCTGAGTCGGGCTTGCCGGACCGTCTCTAGCTGCAGAGAGGCGGCTGGTTCCCCGGGAGGAGCCGTCCCTGGTGGGATGTGTCAAAGGAGAGGGGGGATGCGGTGAGGTTAGAGCCTTCTCTGAGAGTGTTTGCAGGGAGAGAGGAAATCAGGCCGAAGGGCTGAAGGAGAATCGATGTGGCACACAGGCTACCTACTGCAATTATTGTTAAATCTGTATAAGCTACACATTTGTACATGTTTATACATTTACCCACATTAGTACACAATATATGCTTAGATTTTTTACCTACATAAGTATTGATGCATACAAACGTATATATATATATGTATATATTTGTATATGTATATATGTATGTATGTATGCATGTATTGCTTCTTATACATTACCTTTCATACAGGCACATACTTTATTTTAAAATTACGCATGCTCTCAAAACTTAAGTGAGTTGACAAAACTTAGTGTATAACATTTTTCTCATGTACACGTTAGAGTATGTGAAACAAAAGTTGTATCAATAGAAAGAAGCTCATGATTTAAAAAGACCATTCATTTCATA
This sequence comes from Thryonomys swinderianus, assembly GCA_004025085.1. NCBI lineage: Eukaryota > Metazoa > Chordata > Mammalia > Rodentia > Thryonomyidae > Thryonomys > Thryonomys swinderianus. The sequence continues at coordinate 14,299 of PVIC010025936.1, forward strand.
TTTGAATAAAAAGAATAACTGAAGTCCTGTCAGGTACTTATAATAATATGTGTACTTATGAGAGTTTCACACAATAAAATATGACTTTCCGATTACTGTTGGGTCGTTCTGTAATTAGGAGAAAGCTTCAAAGACCAAATCGGTTCCGCATTAGCTAAAATGAAGTATTTGACCGTACACAACTTGCTTCTTAAGTTAATGTACAAGATTTCAACCTCTGTTTCCTTGTTCTTCCATTATCTTTTCCCTTGAAAAAGTAGAGAGAATCCAAAAGAGAAGAGGAATAAAAAGTCAGCTAGGAGGATAATATCGTTGAGATGGATGATAAGAATGGCCGCTTCTGGGCGTGTCAAGAGTCCAATTTAGCTCAAGCCTCTGGGCAGCTTTCAATATTCCTGAGCCACATGGAGGAGGTTGCCTCCGGCGATCCCAGAGATCATTCCCACAAATATAAACTGGTCTTTTACAATTTTCTCATCTTTGTTCTGAGCTTTCTGTCACGTGCTGTGCTCCTGGGAGACCCAATATCAATCTGCCATGGTCACTTAAGGCACTCTTGCCCCGTATTCTTCTTGGTTCCTCTGATGCCAGGGCTTCTTTCTAATGTAGTTCATTTTCTCCATCTCGTTGCTGTGTTAGGCATTTTTGATCAGAAAGCCAGGAGAGCGGGCCAGGAGTTATTGATCCGACCCATCATGACAACACTTAAACAGCAGCTTGAAGGGACAGATGGGGTAAAAATGTAAAACAGCTCAAAAGTCACCTTCTTGGGAGGAAACTGATTGCACTTTTGGACATGAAATATCTGTATTTTTATGGAATTTTTTTTTTTTTTTTGAGACAGGGTCTCGCTTTGTAGTTCGGGCTGGCCCTGAGCTCGCTATGTAGTCCAGGCAAGCCTCGAACTCAGCAATCCTCCTGCCTCTGCCTCCCGAGTGCTGGGATTACAGGCATGAGCCACCATGCCCGGCACTGTGGTATGTGGTATTGATGGCTGGTGGGCGTGAGTCTCCATGCCCAGCGTTGTATATGGTTATCGGGGATTGAACTCAGGACCTTGCACTTGCGAGGCAGGCGCTGGAACCTCTGAGCTAATCCTCTGGCCCTATGGAATTTTTATATTTAGGAATTTCTCCACTTCAGTAGTATTAAAGGAAAAAGTCTTAGCTTATGGGATTTGAAAAGTTCTGCAGCATAGATAATTCAACCTGAGCTCTGTCAACATGGCTTACTCATTAGACTAGGAGTTAGTGTGAAAAACAAAACAATGGACAGAGATCTCTTACCTCTCTTCTCTCTCTCTCTGCTTCTTCTCTCTCTGTGACCCGAGTGGGGATAGTGAGTGGATTGTAGGGAGAGTAGCTCCGAAGTGATGATAGAAGCTGTTCCTATAGTCTTCAGGGCTGTGCCTCTGGGATGCTTAGTAGAATAGTACCGTGTAGGGCTGGAGATTTAGCTCAGTGATTCTGGTTCCTGCCTAGCGAGGGTAAAGTCCCTGGTTCGATCCCCAGCAACCACATACAACAGTACCAGGCGTGGTGACTCATTCCCACCAACAATGAGTACCACATACCACAGTGCAGGGTGTGGTGGCTCATGCCTGTCATCCCAGCACTCGGGAGGCAGAGGCAGGAAGATTGCTGAGTTTGAGATGGCTGAGTTTGAGGCTTGCCTGGGCTCCATAGTGAGCCCAGGGCCAGCCTGAACTATAAAGTGAGACCCTGTCTCAAACAACCAACCAACCAACCAACCAACCAACCAACAAACAAACAAACACCTTCTAGCCTCCTTTTTCTTGGGTGGAAATAGTACTAGTCCTGACAAGTGACCTGTGAAAAGTACAGAGGTCACTCTTTCCTACACAGTGAACAGTTGAAGTCCCAATTTTGGCTTCCATCAAGTTCCAGGACCCTGATATGGCAAAGCAAAGGGCCCTGTGACCTTGGATGGCCCCCTGGGGTCGGACAGAGGAGCCCGGCTCTGTTCATGGTGACTGACGCCTGCCCACCGCAGCGGTGTCCATGGTGTGTGGGACACAGCTTGGGTCGGGGGCTGGCTACTGCCTGTAGTGACTCGCTCTGAAACAGAGCTTTTTCTGTTTCCAGAAAGCGGCCTTCGCCAAGTTCTTTATGCTTTTCAATGTTTTGTGAACCACCTGGTATCTGTATAGTCCTCTCCTTTTTAACTACAACAACCACAGCCAGCACAAAACTAATACAACTTTCCAATAGCATGGCATTCGTTAAGGTTTTGCTGTGAAGATCCCCCCCATAAATTTGTTAATTTGAATTAAACTTTTAGAAGCTATTAATTTTTAAAATCAAATCTTCTTGAGAGTAAAAATAAATTATACATTCTTTAATGTATAAAGGACAGATAGGTTACTTTCCCTAAATTTGTTACTTTTAAGTTCAAGGCTTTATCTTAATCTTTGAACAATAACATTTGATGAATAAACAGATGCTCACCCCTATTTTCTTTAATTATGCTATTAACCTCAGAAATACCCTTTCTCAGCTCTTGCTGTCCAGACTGAATCATCCTGATCTCATTAAACTGACCAGTTTGGAGAACAGTTCATGCTATGACTCTCAGGGGACTTAGGATTCTGGCAGCCAATAAAAATCAAGTCTATCCATGCTTTTCCTTGCTGACCGCTACTGGCCAACAAGGCATCGTATCTTTTCAGAAATGCCAAGCTGTCTTGCTCTCTTTTAAGGGAAATTGGGATCGAAACCCTTCCCATGTTCCTTCCAGCTCCGAGCTCAAGCATAACGTGTTTAAGTCTTTCTAATTAACAACTGGTAGATCCAAACTCACTTAGTGCACGCATGATTTTGTGGGCTTGTATATTCCTGTTTTGCCTTTGTTCATTATAAAATGACGGTATCGCGTAGGAGTGTGGGTGCTTTTCCGACAGAGCAGAATCCTTCAAGCTTGACATTTGGCATCAGATAATCCTTTGCTGCAGGGAGTGGGAAGGCTTTTCCATGGTGTCTAGCAGCACCCCTGGCCTCTCCCCACTAGATGCCACTAGCACCCCCCAAGTTGCAATAAGGAAAATAACTCAAGATATTGTCAAATAATCCCTGAGGACAAAACCACACCCACATGAGCACCACACATTAGAGGATCTCTCTTTGTATGGGAAGAAACTGTTTGAATTTTAACTCAATAGTTATGGCTCTGTAGGTAATTCATAAACATACGCATTTTAATTCCAGTTAAGGACAATGTATTATAATCTCTCGCCTTAAAATGTAGCGCTATAAGAATGTAGTCATGGGCTACATGTAAGCATTAACCTTTTTCAGTATATCAGCAACATGTCATTCTATATTCATTTCCAACATTAGCAGTTAATTCTTTTATCAAGTTTTAGTGCTTTGAGACTACTTTAGATCCCAAGCAATAATATGAGCTAATTCTGTTTTTATTTTTTTTCCCCAAAATTACAGTATTCTGTCTGGGAGGCTTAAAATGTTTTTAAGGGTCCTGTCTGTAAAGAGTAATAGGAATTAAGCTTTTATTAAGGTGTATATTTAGTGATCTTATCACTGTTGGTGATAAAATCTCTTGTCAGAAGAACTTATTTATTGCTTTTCCTCTGTTTCTACTCGTGTACCCTTTGATCTAGAGGCCGCTGGTAATCAAAGCGAAATCCCTAGCAAGGGCCCAGGTTGACAGCTGACAGATTTGTTTAGGTGGAGGGCGTGTGCGTGTGCGCGTGTGCGTGTGTGTGATATCCTCCTATATCTAGTCATCTTGTGCTTCTGTGTGCGTGTGTGCGTCTGAAACAGATTCCGCCCTGATAATCTTCAGAGATAACCCCGTGACTAGAAATTGACTTGCTACCTATGATAAGTAAAAACGAGGCTGAGTCAGATAAAGAGGAAATGAAATAGAGTCTGGAGAGAAGAAAATGAGCATGGAGTCGATAGGCGAGAAAGAAGGCTGCCGCGCGGCGATTCAGGATGACTTGATCAATGCCGGGCAGGTGCGGGGCAGCAGCAGGCCACCCAGCTGTTGGGTGCTCTGTGTGCAGGTCAGATGCCTCAGGCCGAGGCCGTGCGGCCTGGAGCTACGGAGCGAGGCACAGCCGCCCGGGGCACAGACAGGTGTCCGAGAGAAGCTGTTTGCACCGGGCGTGTGCCCCTGACAGATACTTTGAGACGATGATTTGAATGCTTCTTGGTGTCAGCAGTGTCCTTGACTATTACGCACGCTTTTGACTGTTTTTACAGCTAACTCAAAAGAGCACAAAGCCGGGAGATTTTCCCGCGTCCAGGCCTGGGTTCGGAATCAGTGCAAAGGCGGGTGTCAGAGGAAGGAGGAGCTCCAACAGAGTAGCTCCTGGGAAGGGCCGAGCCCTGGCGCCCCGTTCATTGTCCCCCTGAGGCCTCTCGGGGCGCTCCACTGTCATCTTTTGGAAGTGACACTCGCTTTCTTCAAGTGCGTCTCACAGATAGGTTTTTAGCTAAATTTATCACTTGGCTATGTCACACTTAAAAAGAGCAACTCTGTTTTGGTTTCTTGCGAGTTTTCAAAAGCGTTCCTCACACGCCTGAAGATAGGCTTTCCACAGCAGGTGTTAAGGATCCTATGAGGTCTGCTGGGCAAATGATTCATAAATATGTGTTTCCAGGCTGCACAATAGTTGAATAGAACCACACAGATGGAGCCACCCCATTCTATTGAGGAAGTGGTATGTGTTTTTGTAAAAACTGTGATACACATGGTTTTTAGCCAAGGAGCCAGACTCTGAGAAAGTTTTTGGAATAATTTACTTCTGTTGAACTGATTTGTGCAGTGGGAGTGTGATATAAATATACCCTTAGTGCATCTTACAGAAAGGCCTGGGTGGGTGGGTCTTAATAAAAGCGATTTGAGACATCTCAGGGCAATCTCTGAAAGGAATACTGATACAATGAAGGCTCCTGATGAAAATGCTGTTATCTTGTCTGTTTAGAGTGATGAAGAGCCGGACGTAAGCTTGAATTTTGGGGTGATGAGTATATTGTAAATCAAATAGAGAGCAGGTGATTTTCAAAACATTCTGTGTGGTTACAAACGTCCTAGCAGTAAGCAGGAAACGTAACTCTTTCCTTAAAGCCTGGCGATGAGGCTGTCCAGGGCCTGTCTGCATCGCGTTTCAGGTTTAAAAAAAATAGCAAGCGTAATGACAAGGTTCTAATCGCTGGCCGCGGGTCGCAGGCAGCGTCTTTTAGGTATTTTGAATTCAGCAAGGGTGGAACGCCTGCCGCACGACTCACTGGAAACTGTCCTTGGCGGCCACACTTTACGAGGGTTTCATTATCCCGGGGCTGTTTCCAACCACGGAAATCAGAGAAAAGACCCAAAGGGCCGATCAGTGAATGGCTGACTTCTAGGAAGAGCTGTTCACATCTTATTCCACAGACACAGGGAGCCAGCTGGATCTACTTGAGTTTTATCCACCTTTAGCTGTTTACCCAAGGGATCAAAATTGCCAAGAAATTCTATAAGGGCCCGGAGAAGTACGAGGAGAGGTGAGGTATGGAGAGCAGGAGAACAGTGTTGTGTATCTTTATTCTTCTTAACATGAAGGACATAAAGTCACCTGCTATCTAGGGAGCCAAGAAAATAAAAACACACACATCGGCATGGTATCTTCCTAAATGACTTACTGTTTGATGGCTTCTCTTGGTCAATTGTTCTGCGTCTTGGTTAAGCCGGAAGTGAGCTTGGAGTAAAGGCCAGTAAAGAGTAAAGCTTGGTTCCCGCTGAGCGCAGGAAAAAGGAAAAGCCTTCGGTTAGCGTCTGCAGTGCTAGCTCAAGTGTCTGCCACTGGTTTTGACTCGCTGGGTTCACAGTTTCCACGAGAACGGCTGGTCGGCGCGCACCTGGTGGGTACCCCCGCTGGCCGCTTGGGGCCCCTGCCAGTGTCACTTCAGCGAATTCCGGAAAGGCCTCTTCCGTCCTCGCTGCGCCTGGTGCTCTCTTTCCTTTCCCTGCAAAATGGCTCACGAAGGCTCATGTTTCTCTTTGTGGAAGCCGTGGTGCGAAGTGATACGCTCGGACTTCGTTCTGCGTCAATAGAATTTCACTTATTAGCAGCCTCTGTTTCTGTTCAGGAGCTCTGTGTGGAGACACATACGGGTAAAAATGAGAATTGACTTGTGTCATAGATTGGTACAAATTCCCCAGTGTTATGTGTGGTTGTGAGATGTATATAAATTGTACCAATAAAGAATTCAATTAAACAAATATCTCGAGATACTGCTCCGGTTCATAGGTTTTTTTATGTGAAGGAAATAGGCATAGGAGTGTTTCTGGGGCGATGAGGAGAGTGGAAAACAGTCCTCCGAGGAGCTTTTCTGGAAGGGCTCCTCTAAGCAAGCTGATCAGCCGCTTTCGTGCTGTGATGGCATTTCTATCATTTGGTTTGTATTTCTTTATGCCCAGTTTATATAATCCATGAATGACTTCCTGCCTGGACAAGTAAATACTATTTCCAGAGGTGTCTGAATTCAAAGACTGATGCATATTAGACAATAGGACAGTTTGACTCAATAGGACACACACACACACACACAAACCTCTTCCATGTTTTCTCTTTTTAATATATGAGAATAAGATTTGCATTCTAGCACTCTGGACCATTTGTTCAAGGCTGCACAGAGAAATCCTGCTCAGGAAAAGGAGGAGGAAGAGGAGGGTGATAAGGTGGGGAGGAGGAGAAGGAGAAAAACAGAGCAAAGAAGGTGAAGAAAAAGAAGAGGAAGAGGAAAAGGAGTGAGGAAGTGAAGGGGAAGAAGAAGGGAAAGATGGGAAACAGAAAGGAGAAGGAGGAAGCCAGGGAGAGGAGTGGAAAGCGGGAAGGAAAGGATAAGGGGATGAAAAAGGGAAAGGAAAAAATGGAAGAGGAAGAGGAGAGAAAGCTGGCAAAGGAAGGAGAAGGGGAAGAGGAAGAGGAAGGAGGAGAAAACGAAAAGTGAGACCCAGATGAAGACAGAGGGGAGAAGAGGATGAAAAGAAAGGAGAGGAGAATTGTTATAAAAATGCAATAGTTATTCACGAGCTGCCTAAGAACTAGCTGCCACTTCACCTCTTAAAAGTACATCTTCTGACTTATGCGATGTGCAGTTGCTGAATTGTATCGGGTGATATCATTGTAGGAAGATTTGATATGGATAGAAATTATGCGCCTCATAAAATCGTGTACCCTTCAGAGATATTTCCCTTTATAATTAGTGATCATATTAAATGCACATCACTAACATTTTAAAGTTAAAATTATATAAATAACCTTAAGATATATTGTAAAATATATTTATGCCTTACTATTGTAATATTCACCTTACATTTTGTGGGGTTTGGGTAAAGAGGAAAGCGGGAGTCAAGGGTGAAAAGGGGCGTTTGCCCGAGCAAATGGAAGAATAACATTTCCACTTAATGGAATGGGGTGAAATAGGGCAGGAGAGGGTCAAGTGAGAAAAATCAGGATATTTTAATTTTGTGATTTTTTAAAGTGAATATGAAATGCGCAGTGGGATACACGAAGTTCCCTTTGACAGGGGCCCAGATGGTTGTTTTATTTACTCAGGAGTCTCCGTCACCTGGACCCAGGATTTCTTGGCAAGTGACTGAACAGGGTGGAAAGTAGAAGACCAGTTTGAGCCATAAGTTTTGCTTTTATCAGTAGACAGTTTCATTTTCACTTACGGTTTCAGTGAAACCCCTGGAGGTAAGAGTTTATGGAGAAGGTGGGACATGCAAAAAATTCAAAACTGAGGACTGGCTATTGCTGCTCTTTGTAGTTCTGGAAAACAGAGACTATCTCTTATCATTACCTTTATCATGTCCGTGTCTAAGGATCTCTTATTTCTGTATCCATATGAACACACACATTTACCTCATAACCATATTTACATCTTTATCCTTAAATCTGGACCTATATGTTCACTTATATCTATACCTGTATCCACATCTACATCTGTAATATTTATTACTGTCTGTGTTTATATTGACATACACACATATGCATTATGATGTATGCAAAAAAGACTATACTATATTTGATCATTTCCAACTTATTAGCATTCCTTGGTGTCTTTCCATGTCATTTCCATTAGAAATGTCTTTCCATCATTTCTAACCCTCCTTCACTCTTCCAGAGGCTGCATGATGGTTTTGTTTTGTTTTTTTAGACATGGTCTTGCTTTGTAGTTCAGGCTGGCCCTGAGCTCACTATGGAGCCCAGGCAAGCCTTGAACTCAGCAATCCTCCTGCCTCTGCCTCCCAAGTGCTGGGCTTACAGACATGAGCCACCATGCCCGGCACTGTGGTATGTGGTATTGATTGCTGGTGGGTGTGAGTGACCATGCCCAGCATTGTATATCGGGGATCAAACTCAAAGCCTTGTGCTTGCGAGGCAGGAGCCAGAACCACTGAGCTAAATCTCCAGCCCGATGTTGTGTGTTTTTGAAGTTTAATAGTTTGAGGAAACTGTTTCCAACTGTTTAAAGTGTTATTTTATTTGCATGTTTTGGTCTCACCAACAGTGTTCGAGGATACATCTCGGTTTGCACACCAGGACACCCATATAAACGTGTCTGTAGGATATATTCCAACAGGCAAATTCCTGTGTGAAAACTACATGTGTCTCAATCAAAGGCCAGCATGGGCAATCTGTGACTTGCGAGGTCCGTTCTCATAACAAGAGAGGAACTTAGCTCAGGGAGAAGGTCTTTGGTTGACCTCCCAGTACGACCGAGAAACAAAACAAAATACAAGCACAGAACAACAACAAAAGCAAAATAGCAATGAAAATACCAAATATATATTTAAGTTCGAGAGACACCGCAAAAATGGTTCAGCCAGACAGTGCCCTCTCCCTATCAGTGTTATGAGTTTTTGCAAAGGTTATTCTAAGATTGAGTGATTATTGTACCAATTGCTTGATTTATGAAAAGTCAAATAGCGGCTGACACCCATGAGACAACCAAGTGTGGACCAACGGCAGGAAGAAAGGGAGGACTTGCCCAGCCCAACGCCCCGGGCCAGGCGGGAGCGGCTGTGGGGAGCCCCCAGGACGGAGGCTCCGCTTCATGGGGAGCGCCTCACTGCCTGCACGTGGGCATTCAGAAAGATGTGTGACAACGTACTAGCTCATCAGAAAAGAGTGCGCTTACACATTCACGCCTCGTCACCTAGAACGATTTCAAATGAATCGTCCAAAATACAAACCAAGTACAAGATACAAAACAGAAAAAGGACAAAGGGAGCTAGATCTTCAGCAAAAGAAACGGGAATCAAGAGACAGGAGCAGGCAGGAGGGAGGGGGAGGGGAGAGGATGGAGACAGGAATTGAGACGTGTCACGGACAGCCACCAGCTCCGCACGAGGAGTGTCATCATTCCTATGTGTACTGCAGGCATAATAAAATTTCTTTTAATGAAAAACTAAAAAGCTGGACTTTCACCACCACAATCACTGCCATGAGACTACCAGCAACAAAAGCAACCGATCTAGAAATGAATACCTAATTGCAATTTTGAGAGGAAAAGATTTTCAAAAGCTTAAAAGGCAGAGAGCGAGAGGCAAGATGTGATACAAATTAGTAAAAAATGAATATTTGGCAAAAATAGTTTGCTTAAAGATTAATTTTAGAAAAACAGGAGAAAATGTAAAAGCACAAGGCTAACATTATATACACTAAGCTTGAAAACTAAATAAAATACCATTGTAACTTAAGGACATGGGACAAACTACACCAAAGAGGAATTAGACCCATAAATACATATTTGGAATAATAATGCTGAAGTTTACTGAAAAGAAAATAAATGCAAATTAATGATATGTCACATCTAACCTATCAGCCAAGTATAAAACTTAAAGCATTATCAAGAAAATCCTGTTATCTCCAGGAGACATAATGAAATGAACATTTTGTGCATTTTTAGTGGCAGCTTCAGAAATCATGTAGTAATAGATGTTCTACTTACAAATTTTATCATTTTTGATCTATGTGTTTATTATACTTCCTTTTCTCAGAAAATATCTATACAATAAAATTTGACATCGAGATTATTTCTAGTAATATTTCTAGATTGAATACTTTATTCTGTCTAAATACTCAATAATAAGGAAATAGTAACATGTATGTGCTTGTGAGAAAAATTGTTAGGTAGAAAGTAGTTCATGTTGCTTAAGAATAATAAATATAAGGATATGATTACTATATGTTAAGAGAAAATACATAAACTGCAGTGACTATTGAGATTAGATATTTGGGAAGAAATACCTATCAGTTTTTTAAAAAAGAGCATATACCAAAATATTTCTAGTGGCTATGTTTTGTTGATAATTCCATGATTATCATTTTATAGATATCTTTTCTCTATAACTGATTATCCATTCTTTTTGCAAAACATTTTTAAAATTCATAGTTCTATGAAGTAAAGATCTTTTTTGGCTCATAAATTCAGTCTGATTCTTCTTTTTTGACTCTAGAGAAATAAATAAATTTCAATCTAAGTTCAGAGGCTTTTCCTGAAATTCCATATGATAGGATGTCATTAATTTTTT
>PVIC010025937.1:0-24883 GCA_004025085.1 Thryonomys swinderianus
TGAGGTCAACATTCTGGTTGTTCTCCCTCGCTCTGTCTCTGTCTTTCATCCCAGAGAATCTTTTCTAGAAGATAGGAGTCGGTGGCAAGACTGAGAAAACCCACTTCCAAATTTCATTTTATGTGTGAAGTCACAGGTTGACTGGGTCTGGCCTGAGGGAATATTTTGACTGACTCCCCTAGAATACTTTTAGAATATTTAAATCAGGGACAACACTGATCAGTCCAAGGGACTCTGTATGAGGATACACATTCCCAGATAGCCTTCAAACAATACGAATGGGAGTTCTGTTTGTTGTAAAACTCTCATTAAAACCAACAGGATTTTAAGATAATGATGATGAGGGCTAGTAACTGAGCTCATGCTTTGCATATGCAAGGCCCACAGTTTATTAATCCCACACATGAGAAAAGAGAATTGTGCTGAATGTGGCTGAGAAGGTCAAGTTGAGGAGTTTGAACCTTTACAGAATAAAAATCAAATGGAAATACTGGAATTAAATAACAAAATTTATTAAGTGAAGAATTCCCAGGGATGGAGATTTAGCTCAGTGGTTCCAGTGCTTGCCTGGCAAGTGCAAGGTACTGAATTTGATCCCTGGTAACCACATACAACAATACCAGACACGGTGACTCATACCCGTCAGCAATCAGTACCACATATCACAATGCCGGGCATAGTCTCTCACGCCTGTAATCCCAGCACTCGGGAGGCAGAGGCAGGAGGATTGCTGAGTTCGCGGCTTGCCTGGGCTACATGGTGAGCCCAGGGACAGCCTGAACTACAAAGCGAGGCCCTGACTCAAAAAAAAAACAAAAACAAAAAACAAAAAAAACACCACCAACAATGCTAACTCAACCAATACAAAAAACTGATATAAGAAACTCAGAAATCAATAAAATAGAAAATAAAGTACTTTAAAGATAATCAACTAATCATGACCACATAGATCAGGTTCCAGTCAGGAGATGAAAATCATACTATTGCTGCCTCCTGAACTTAGGTTGACCATGCTAGCTCACGGGGCTGAGTGGCTCAGTGTCTAGGTGGTACATTTGAATATCAGGTTCTTGTGTGGCGGTCCTTCTAGTAACCATGGTGTCCCCAACATCACCTCTCCAAGGCCCAGCTGAGCAGCAGCATGGGGTAATGGTTGCTGAATGAATGTCCTGGCAAACTTCCCTGCACACACCACTCAGGAAGGCTGGTGGGCTGGAGAAGGAGCCTGGTTTTTATTGGTGGGAAAGCCCAGCCCAGGAGGACCCAGGAGACAAGCCTGGGTGAAGGCCAGAGGTAGGGCTGCTGCCCTGGTCCTGTTGCTATAGGGGAAATAACATACAACCCTGCTAGATGGCTGATATATTGAGTTCGTGTTCTCCAAAACTGAGGAAGGAATTCTAAGGAACAATGGAAGTTAAGAGAAGGAAAACTTTATTGAGGGGGTGGGGAGAGCACTCCTGAGAGATAGGAGGAGACCCAAAAGTGGTTGCTGCAGGCTCTACTTCACACAAGAAATATTTTTGTGTGTGTGAGTCAGGGTCTCACTTTGTAGTTCAGGCTGGCCCTGAGCTCACCATGTAGCCCAGGCAAGCCTCGAACTCAGCAATCCTCCTGCCTCTGCCTCCCAAATGCTGGGATTACAGGTGTGAGCCACCACACCCAGCATGTGATATGTGGTTACCAGGGATTAAATTTGGGACTTTGTGCTTGCTAGGCAGGTGCTGGAACCACTGAGCTAAACTTCCGCCCCCCCCACAGGAGAATCATGATGTGGGTACAATGTGGGTCAAAACTAGGATCAACCAATAATATAAAAAGATAGCTGCTAAGGTAAATCTTTTTTTTTTTTTTTTGAGACAGGGTCTCACTTTGTAGTTCAGGCTGGCCCTGAGCTCACTATGGAGCCCAGGCAAGCCTCGAACTGAGCAATCCTCCTGCCTTTGCCTCCCGAGTGCTGGGATTACAGGCGTGTGCCACCACGCCCGGTCTTTTTTTTTTTTTTTGGTGGTATTGGGGACTGAACTGAGGACCTTGCACTTGCCAGGCAGGCACTGCACCATGGAGCTACATCCCCAGCTGACTTAGGTAATATTGACCTAACAGAGAAGCAGGGCACATAGCAAGTGTACACGGAAATCCCAAAGACCTTCTTTAGGAAGGGATGGATGAGGAGGCCTTGGTCACCCCCTGGGGTGACTGATGTCTATCTAGATTTATTGGACCAGGTGATGGCAATTATCTTATCCCCCTGGGGCACTTAGTAGGCCTGCTCATTCTTGAGACCTGGCCTCTATCAGATGTACCTCTGGCCAGAGTTGTAATATGTTTTCATCCTTTGCACTGACTCTCTTGAAGATCTAGCCCTCTCTGAGCGCCTAGAATATTTTTACCTAGCTTAACTGTGTATAATACGGTTACCTGTACATGGAGGCCAAGGGGCAGGTAAGCCACATGCTGTTGGACAACTTGCCCAGGTTGTAAATGTCAAAGGTGAAGTATGGCTGGTCCGTGTCCTTAGCAGGGTCGTCGGGTACAAAGCAGGCTTCTATCTGCATCTCAGGCCTCAAGCGGCTGTGTGCCAGCTTCTCCTCTCTCACATAGAGCCCACAGGGCATGGGTTTCTCCTGGGGCTCCTCAACATAGCAGTAGCCCAGGCGCTTGCGCTCGCCCGGCACCCCACAGCGGTTACAGTCCTGCCAGGGCTGCCACTTGGTGAAGATGAGCACCTCGCCCCCTAGCCTCAGGGTCTTGTTTTGCAGGGGCTGCTGGTTCAAGGTTTTGTGTGTCACATGCAGGGTCATGACATCTTGGAAGTCAATCTCGTATTCCACGATGAGCCTATTTTGATTGTCCTGGCAGCTGTAGAGCCCTGACTGGTGAGGCTGAGGGTTGACCAACTGTAGGCTGCCTCCAGGCAGGTTCTTTATGTTATGCATTGAACTGACCAGGAAGAGATCTTCTCCCAGAATGGAGGAGAAATACCAGAGTGCTGGGGGATGATCACACTTCAGGACAATATCGTTGCCCGAGAGTATGGCCTGCTGGCAGAGACTCTTGTGGGAACAGCTGATGGATAGCTGGGCCCCCAGAGTGGGGAAAGAAAGGATAATCAGCCACAGAGTGGTCAGCACAGCGGACGGAGACAACAGGACAACTCCGGGAGCCATGCTGGGCTTTGTGAAGTTACCCACAGGACTCGGGATTAGTCCTGGGCAGTAGAATGAATATTAGTCCACGTGATTTCAGGAATATAATTAATATATGCCAACAAATGGCTTCTTATAGGTTGTAGAAAACTATAGAAAACTCAGATATCCATAGGAGCTGTGCAGGAAACAAAACGAACAAACTTCAGTCAGAATGAATGAACAAAAAAGGCCAATTATTTACCTTACTTATATGTAAGTAAGAGACTGGGGCAAAATGGCCTCCTGTCCATCAGAAAGGGGAGGAAGGGGACACACTCAGGAATCTCTGGTCAGTACCATTTCTAAAAATTCAATAGTAGATATTATAAGAGCCTCGTGTCTTATTGGTGAGAAAGATTCTTTAATTAGTATCCAATCAGCTCGTTGGTTGGGTTGGGGGTTTCCTAAGCTACTCTTTGGCTTTCATCTCCAATCTCTAGGGAACTTCATCCTGGCCCATTGTCCTCCTTAGATGTGTCTGAAGAGGCATTGGGAGATATGGCTTCTTGAGACATCATCCTCCATTTTCTCAGCCTTCTTTCTGCCCCTTATATATGGGGCCTAAGGATTTTTGTGAACCTCTAGTCAACACTATTTATTTTTAAAAACCATAGCTGTGGGCCAGAGATTTAGCTCAGTGGTTCCAGAGCCTGCCTTACAAGCGCAAGGCCTTGAGTTCGATCCCGGTAACCACATACAATGCTGGGCATGGTGACTCACGCCCACCAGCCAACAATACCACATACCACAATGCTGGGTGTGGTGGCTCACGCCTGTCATCCCAGCACTCCGGAGCAGAGGCAGGAGGATTGCTGAGTTCCAGGCTTGCCTGGGCTACATAGTGAGTTGAGGGCCAGCCTGAACTACAAAGCAAGACCCTGTCTCAAAAAATGAAAAAAAACAGGGGCCGGAGATTTAGCTCATACAATGCTGGGCGTGGTGACTCACGCCCACCAGCCATTAATACCATATACCACAGTGCCGGGCATGGTGGCTCACACCTGTAATCCCAGCACTCAGGAGACAGAGGCAGGAGGATTGCTGAGTTCGAGGCTTGCCTAGGCTACATGCTGAGCTCAGGGCCAGACTGAACTACAAAGCAAAACCCTGTCTCAAAAACACACACAAAAAGAAAACAAAAAAGCCATAGCTGTGTTCAATCTTCCCTTTCCCTGTCTCTCATACCCCAAGTATGTTAGAGTTTATCTAGACTGCTTGGATACCTATATCTATCTTTCTCAGAGAGATTTGTCCACCTGAAAAGATTTTCTAATAGGTTATTCATTCATTCATAGATTTTAATAATAATTAATAATCAGCTAACTAGTGTTATTCTCTTGAGTTAATCCTTGGCGAAAGAAATAGAGCTTTCTGAGCTTTGTCTTCTTCAGTTTTCAGCCAACTTTGGGCAATATTCACTCCTAATATCCTGCATTCCAATCATTTTTCCTAAGGCTACAAGTTCTTTAAGGACTTTATCGAAATTCTGAAGCATCTCAGGCAACGGTCTCCATCTTCAGGAAGATATTTCCTTGTTCTCAGTGTATCTTAGCTAGTGCTGCCTATTTTGGGTTTTCCTTACCATAGCACCTCATTACTGAAGCTGTTCCCAGCTAGGATGAGTCCTTGCTTCAGCGAAAATGGAAATTAAAACTGAGGACACAGTGTGAATTTACAGACAAAACCTTACGTGAAAAGAGAAAACAGGAAGGGACTTCAGCTTAAGAAGAAGAGAGCTAAAGAGAACACAGTTGTGACAGATTAGGGCAGTCCTTTAGCAAAGAAGAGTGAGGGAAAGAGGTAAGGGATGGATTTCAGCTTGAAAAGCCATTGGTTCTGACCAGACTGGCCTCTTAACAAAGGAAGAGTCACAAGTGTTTAAGGGGCTATTGAGGTGGGCTAGGATATAGTTGATGATTGTCTCAGGCCTGGTGTGTAGCTTTGGAGAAAACCTCATGGCTTAAGGAGCAATTATGGTCCCTTGAGAGGAGTGCTCCTGCCTGGGGTACTGTCTCGGATGAGTGGTGAGTTCTACTGGAATCTAAGGTTACTGTAGATTTCTATGGGGTAGATTTCTTCCTTCCTTCCTTCCTTCCTTCCTTCCTTCCTTCCTTCCTTCCTTCCTTCCTTCCTTCCTTCCTTTCCTTCCTTCCTTCCTTCCTTTCTTTGTTTCTTTATTTCTTTCTCTCTCTCTCTCTCCTTCTTTTTTACGATGGTCTCGCTTTGTAGTTCAGGATGGCCCTGATCTCACTACGTAGCCCAGGCAAGCCTTGAACTCAGCAATCCTCCTGCCTCTGCCTCACGAATGCTGGGATTACAGGTGTGAGCCACCATACCTGGCATTATGGTATAGATTTCTAAGGAGACTAGAGACTTCCAAGTGCTCACCTCAGGGGGAAAAAGTTGGTGGTTGAGGGTCCCTGTGAATCTCTTATCTTGGTGTCCTCCATCTTGAAGGAGGATGAAACAGGTCAGGTAAATTGAGGGCCAAAAAGTCTTGTATTACCAGTTCTTCACAGACACTCCCCCCCCAAATTAATTCCCTACACACAGGGCTGAGCAGTGATTGAACCAAAGTTTTAAGGTAATACAGATACACAGTGAAGGCAGAGATGTCAAGCTATGTTTTGTTTTGATTACCCACTGAGTATCTGTAGACACCATTTTTAGCAAAGGCAGCTTCAAGACCTTGACTGCCTCAATAGAAAACTCAAATCTTGCTTTTAATGAGGAATAGATTAAGAGCCTCAGCCTGTTTGAATTCTGTCCCTCTGTAACCGCTAAATAAATAAAAATAAAAAAGTTGTTGGGAAAAGGCCTTAAGAGTTGCAGACAGTCTCTAGGGTGGGCTCAGACTTCTGATCTTTGTCTCAGCCTCCCAGAGTGCTGGGATTACAGATATGCAGCGCCATGCCCAGCTGCCCAACAGTTTTATTTTTCATCTAGTTCATTCGTGAGACACTGTGGCAGGGGCATGTTGACTTCAGTGGTGTACCCAAGCTTCAAGGTTGATGAGATGGTTCTGGAGGGCAAGAGTAGGGAAGATAATATACATATATACCATATTTTCACGAGTAGTAGTAGGTCCCAAATTAGGGCTAAGAATGTACCTTCCCTTTGTCCCTGGAAGACTCTTACCTTGACTCAAAACTCATTTTGAAATCGGTTTGACAGGCTTTTTGATACTAGGGTAAGCTCCTCCCCCCCAAACCTCAGTGATTTGCAATAGCAAATGTCTACTGTGTACTCATGCTCCACGCCCACGGAGGACAGTGGCTTCCGTCACAGCCTCACCTCCTTATGCCCAGTGCCTTTACTCAACTCCATAATAATTGCTGCTGACACACCTTGTACTATGCACCAGGGATGCAAGCAAGTGCCTGACCTCTTAGAGCTTACCTTCTAGTATCAGTCAGGATGGGTTAGATTGTGCTATGTAACAAAAGAATTCTAGAATCTTAGTGGTGCAACATTCTGTTTTCATGTTATGTCTAGTATTGGCTAGTGGAAGGTGCTACCCCATAATATCCCTATCAAAACCGCCTGTAATATCACTATTTGCTCTACTAGGAGAAGAGAGGACAATGAATCACGTACTGGGGACCTAACACTTTGCCTAGGAGGAATCCACATTACTTTTGCTTGGAGGCTACTAGTTAGAGTTAATCCATAGCCCCACCTAACTACAGATGGGTTTAGAAATGGAGAGAGACACACATGGAACATTTGCTGAGCAATACTGTCTTCACACTGATAAATGGCAAACATTTGTCTTCATAAAGATAAACAGCAAACAAATGAATGACTACCACAACATCAGATCATAATAAATGCTTTGAAGAGAAAGAATGAGGAGAAAAAAACTGGGGATAGAGACCACTGTGGGTGAATTGTGTCCCTACCCCCCCTAAAAAGAGAAAGCAGTAATGGATGAAATGAGGAAGAAAAAAAAATCCTAAAGTACACAAAAAACAAATAGCAAATTGGAAGAAGTCACTCCTTATAGTAATTCCATTATATCAAAGCACAGTGGTTGGAAGAATGAAATTTTAAAATGATCCAGAGCATGGTAGTACACACTTATAGTCTCACTTATGTGGCTGGATGAGGCAGGAGGATCACAAGTTCAAGGCCAGCCTGGGCTACAGAGTGAGTTTAAGGCCAGTCTAAAACTACACGGGAATATCTTGTTTTTTTTTTTTTTTTTGAGAAAGGGTCTCGCTTTGTAGTTCAGGCTGGTGCTGAGCTCACTACATAGCCCAGGCTAGTCTCAAACTCAGCCATCCTCCTGCTTCTGCCTCCCAAATGCTGGGATTAAAGGCGTGAGCCACCACGCCGGGCACTGTGGTGTGTGGTACTGGTTGCTGGTGGGTGCGAGTCACCACACCCGGTATTGTTGTATGTGGTTACCGGGGATGGAACGAGGGACCTTGAGCTTGCTAGTCAGGCGCTGGAACCACCGAACTAAATCTCTGGCTCTCAAGATGTTGTTTCTTAAGGGAGGGGAGGGGGAGACAAAGGATTTGAATAGACATTTCTCTGAGGAAGACTAGATACTTAATATCATTAGCCACGAGGGAAATGTTGATGAAAACCACCATGAAATGCCACTAGGGTGGTTAAAATCAATAAAATGGATAATAGTAAGTGTTGGTGGGGATGTAAAGAAGTTGAAGCCCTCATGCATTGCTGGTAGGAATGTACAAAGGTATAGCCACTGTGGAAAAAGTCGGATGGTTCTTCAAAAGGTTAAAAATGGAACTACTGGGCCGGAGGGTTAGCTCAGTGGTTCCGGCGCCTGCCTCGCAAGCGCAAGGTCCTGAGTTCGATCCCTGGTAACCACATAGAATGCTGGGCGTGGAGACACGCCCACTAACAACCAACACCGCATACCACAATGCAGGACGTGGTGGCTCACGCCTGTAATCCCAGCACTCGGGAGGCAGAGACAGGAGGATTGCTGAGTTCGCAGCGGCTTGCCTGGGCACCATAGTGAGCTCAGGGCCAGCCTGAACTACAAAGCGAGACCCTGTCTCAAAAAGCAAAAAAAAAAAAAAAAAAAAAAAAAAAAGAAAGGGAACTACCATACCACCTGGTGATTCCATTCCTAAGTGTATGCCCAAAAGAACTGATGGCAGATATCTCTATTGATGTTCAGAGCTGTGCTATTTGCAGTGGAAAGGTAGAAAAGATTCAAACGTCCATCAACAGATGAATGGCTGAATGAAACGTGACACACACCTTCCACAGTGGTCTACAGTGGAATGCTAGTCAGCCATAAAAAGCAATGAAATTTTTATTTTGATACATGCTGCAAAACAGGCACTAAAAACAAACTTAACACAGAAGTACAAATGTTATATAATTCCATTTATACGAAGCAATTCGATAGCCACAGGAGCGAGAAGGAATGAGAATATTTAATTTATATTAAGGATACCTATTGGGCATGGGCAGCAGAAATGTGCACACAATATCGTGGATGTAATTACGACCACTGAGGTTTATGCTCCCAAATGGTTAAGCCGCACTCAGTATTTTTGTGACTTCTGGAAGTAAGGAGAAATGGCATAGTTTTTGCGCAGAGGAACACGATGTGATCTGAGTACTGTACATGATGCTGTAACACACCTGGATACCTGACCCAGCCAGCCACTTTGGAATTTGGTGGGAAAACGCCCAGCGTTCTCCAGGCTGCACTTCCCTTCAATGCCACCAGGGAGCAGCAGAGTCGCGCCGATAGGCTGCCTGCAGCACAGCGCCGCGTCCCGCTCGGCGCAGGTGGCTAGTTCCCGGGATTTCTGGGCGGAAACTGGTCCAGGCTTTGCGCCCCCGCTCGGCCCCTTTAAGAGCCAGAGTTTCCGGAGGCCTGGCCTGGGGCGAGGGACGGCCTGGGGCCGAACCAAGAGTTGGGAGTAGGGGGAGGTGGCGGAAACTTTCGCAATAGATCCGAACTCTGGAGAGTCCGACTGTCCTCGGGCGTCTCAAGGGGGTGCCGAGCTTCCCTTCCAGGAACTTCTTGTAACTCCTTAAGTCACCTAACTGGAAGGCTCAGGAAGCCCACAGCACCTTCGCGCGTCGGGGCCGAGGAGTCCCAGAGCGAAGCAGGCTCCGAGACTCGCCCCTCCCCGCGGGGGCGCATCTAGGCGGGTCCACAGCTGGCCGGGGACGGGGGTGCGGACCGGGAAGGAACAGGTGCGCGGCAGGGCCCGCCCACTGTCAACAGGTGAATCACGCCAAGTGCGTCTCGGAGCTCGGTCTGCTAGGCTGGGCCGGGGCCACAGCGCGCGGACGGACTGCGGTCAATAGACTCCCTCCTGGCGGGCGGGTTGCTTGGTTCAGGCCCTGGGGGCAGGAGCACACCTGGGTCAGCCCACTTCCGGGGAGGGAGGCCAGGAGCCCCTCCCCCAGTCTTGCCCTGGCCTTCCACCCAGAGTACCTGGGCCGATCCATTCCCGGGTCGCGCGGGGGGGCGGAGCGGCCCGCAGCATCTTCGTGGGGGCAGCGACGGTCCCCCTGAGCTGCAAGCGTGCGCTCCGTCCACTTTGGTTCTGTCAGTTAAAACTCCTAGAGCGCAGCAGGTTGGGCTTGGAATAAGAACAAGGGACGGAAGCGGGAAGGGGTGGAGCGCGCACCCCCGCCGGCCTTGGAGCTCGCCGCGCCCCCTACTCTCAGGGCACTCGGGAGGGGACGCGCTGGCCCGACGCGCCCAGACGGCCGCGATGGCGCCGGCGGGCTCCCCGCGCTCTTGCGGGCCCGGCTTCCGCACGGCCGCGGTCGTCTTCGTGTGGCTACTTCTGAGCACCTGGTGCACAGGTACGGGGCGCGGGGCGCGGGTGCGAGGACACAGTCGCTGGGGAGGTGGGGAGACCAGGGTCCCTGGGGAAGGGCGCAGACTTGGGACTCCGGATCCGCGGGTCTGGGGAGGCCTCCGCGTGCCCAAGCGAGGGGATTCCCCTCTCCGTCTCCAGGGCGCTCCCTCTGCCCAGTTGGGAGATAGCAGGAAGTGAAACTCCGAAGCCATCGGGCCTTGAAGCTGGAGAAAAAGGGGGACTCTTTGTGGGACGGGGCTGAAAGACTATCCAGTGACGGGGTCTTGGACACACCCCGAGTTTCTAAGTACTGGGTAAGGGGACAGGGCATTTGCAATCTGGATCAGACATTTTCTTGCAAAAACTGAGAGGAAATAGTTTCCAGGCTTCGAGTGGGTGTGGGATTGGGGACTCCCCACCCCCAGCCCCACCCGCCTCCCGCGGATGCCACAATATCTGTGCTAAAGAGTCGATGAGATGGACTCCTGGACTTGTATCGTCTTCCCGTCAGGCTCCCCTCTGGATTGGATGGGGGGAGGCGGCTGGGTCCTTTATCTTTCATCAGGCACATTTGGGAATGCATTTGAGGTGGCTTTGGGGTGGGTAAGGGGTGAGGCTGTTGGAGGGGCGGGGATTGGGGGTCCGGTTCATTCACACAACTGCACATTTCACAAAAGAAGCCTTGGCGACTCATTCTGAAGTGAGGCCTTCCATGAGCCCTGGGGACGGTGCGGCCTTTTGGGCTTGCCCGCGTGGGAGAGGGGTCTCTTTCTGTGAGAGAGGGGTGAAGGGAAGAGAACCTCGGGTTCAGCGGCCAGGTCTGGGGAGAGTGATGGATAGCACATTCCAAAAATCTGGCCCTGGGACCTCGTATCTGTCTCTTCTCAGCCCCATAGCTGTGTACAACGGGTCCAATTATGGGAGCTGCCTCACCCATCCAGGGGATTAAGGAATAGTCAGTGCCGGGCCTGTGGCTGTGTACAACGGGTCCAATTATGGGAGCTGCCTCACCCATCCAGGGGATTAAGGAATAGTCAGTGCCGGGCGCTCCGGAAAGCCATGTGCTTGTAAGTGTCAACGTGGTGACAAGTGAGGTTGGACATTCTTGTTGAAGTAATTCCCTGAGCTCACGGCGGTCCCTGCTGATTCTTCTCTTGCCCCCAGTGCCTGCCAGTGGCATCCAGGTGACCGTGTCCAACCCCTACCACGTCGTGATCCTGTTCCAGCCTGTCACCCTGCCCTGCTCCTACCAGATGACCACGACCCCCACAGCACCCATCGTGATCTGGAAGTACAAGTCCTTCTGCCGGGACCGCATTGCTGACGCTTTCTCCCCAGCCAGTGTGGACAACCAGATCAATGCCCAGCTGGCAGCTGGCAACCCTGGCTACAACCCGTATGTGGAGTGCCAGGACAGTGTACGCACTGTCAGGGTTGTGGCCACCAAGCAGGGCAATGCTGTGACCCTAGGAGACTACTACCAGGGCCGGAGGATCACCATCACTGGAAGTATGTGGGGCGAGGCGGGGTGGAAGAGGAGGCGGATGAGCCTGGGCTTTGGAAGCTCATTGGTGCCCAGCGGGAGTGGGGGTGAGGTGGGGGGGCTCCCCTGGGAGTTCATGAGTACCAGTGTGAGAAAGGACCGATGCAGGGAGGAGTCCTTTCTTCCATTCACCCATACATTCCTTTATCTCAGATTTATTGAGTTTCTACTGATTATCAGGTGCTGTTGTAGGCCCCAGGAACACAGCCATCAACCAAGCTGCCAAAATCATTTCCCTCCTGGAGCTCACAGTCACAGTGTGGGAGACTTGACACAGAATATCAAGTGCTTGCAGATGAAGGAAACAGGGTGATGGAGGGGGAGGCAGGGGTGTATTTTATAACAATACTAGTAGTGTCTACAGTAAGAAATAGAGTTCATAGAAATGACTGTTGACATGGCCTCCTAAGTGCCAATCCAGGTACACATGGATCGTCTTGCTTGGCCACACAGTAATTGCAGTGAATTGTTTCTATGACTTATTTCGTGGAAGCCCATTGGGATAAAGTGACTTGCCTAGGGTCACAGCTGGTTTGAGCTGGGCTCCAGCTCAGCCACTTTGGGCCTAGTCTCCAACCCCCTAGACTATGCTTGTCCAGGGACGAAGGGGAGTGATCTAAAGGGACATGTGATTCCTCCTTCCCGACTGGTAGTGGGGATTGAACCCAGGGCCTTTGCACTGAGATAATACCCCCTAGCTTTTTAAAAACATTAAAAAAATTCTGAGATAGGATCTTGCTAAGTTCCCCAGGCTTTCTTGAAATTATGATCCTCCTGCTTCAGCCTCCCAGAATGCTGGGTTTACAGGTGTGTGCCACCACATTCAGTGGTGTTGACAGTTCTTGTAGGTGCTGGGAACAGAGTGGTGGTCAGAATAGTTGAAGTCCCTGCCCAGGAGGTGGCATTCTAAGGGAGTTAGGAGGGCAGTGAACAAGTAGGTTTAGACAGACTGCTAAGTGGTAAAAGGAAGATGGTGTCTGGTGATTGCTGTGTGCAGTGACTTGGAGATGCCCACCTTGTGACCTTTGTCTGCATGATCCAAGGAAGGAATGGGACTGGGCCCTGGAGACTCCAGGAGGAGGAGGGGAGGGGAGGGCTCACCTACATAATGGGTGTGACCTTCCACTGCCTCACAGAAAGACTGGGTGTTGATCCTGGACATGGGGAAGAGTGGGGAGGAAGATCAAAGATAAAAGGCAGAGCCCATCTGTCCTGTTTTAGGAGAGGGACCAGCTCAGCCAGACGTGTCCTGCTGTTCCTGAGGCTTCTTGAGGTTCATGCCTGTATCAGGCCTGTATCCAGCCTGTATAAGGCCTGACTGCGCAGCCCCATCAGGACACAGGGGGAGTGCCCTTGAAGGATAGCTAGACTCTGGGCTCCTCTGTTGGGCACAAAACTCTGCCACTTTCAGGCTCGATCCGAGGGTGGTCTTTGTGTCTAGAGACCTCGGAGGTCTGGATCTTTCAGCATGCTCTGACTGGAGCCACATTTGATACAGGCCATGGCAGGTGAGTGTCTTTGGCCATGTTCTTTCAGAAGCCCCATGGTCATGAGCACTTCCTGCACTTGAGCTTTGGGGGCTGGGCAAAGTGGACCTCTCTGGGTATTCCTAGGTCACGAGCAGCCCTGGGATTACAAGGGAACATAATCTTGGGCAAATCGGTGGTGTCTTTCCATCTAGGATAGATTGTGCCCTCTCCCATTCTTCCCTGCTTTCTGCGCGGTGTGGCACTGTGTCTGAGACCCCATTCCTACCACTGTCAGCAGTACCAGAACAGAGAGCCGTGGGACCTTGGAAATCATGAGGCCACCCCTGCTATGGGTAGATAAGGAAGCAGGGGACAGATTGAGGAGGGGCCTGCTGTGCTCCCATTGGAGACTGGCATCTTTTCCCTGCACCTGAAACAATTAAAACCATGCCCAACCACTGTGACCAGGAATAAGGTCCACCCTGCAGGAAGGAAGTCAATTGAGGCCTTGGGAGTGATCAGAAGGAGGCAGAAAGCCATATTTCTTGTGGATTTTAAAAACATCATACAATCCAAACAAAACACATCAAAGCCCAGATCCGGCCCTGGAGACAAGTTCTAGACTCTATGATTGTTTGCCTCAGTGGGGTTCCTGTGCACCTCTTCAGCCATGGGCAGGGACCAACTCTTATACTCCAGTGTTAGAGCTGTGGGATCAGAATCTCACTGCACCTCTGTCTTAGGACCTTGGGGGACAGGAACAGGTTAAAGTGAGCCTGCTAGCCAGATTGGTTCCATAGTTTCTTGGCCACTTGTTCCTGACTGGCTCCTGTTGACCTGCCTTGCCTGGCCCCTCGGTGTGAGCAGTCATGGGGCCCCAGACTGTAGCACTCAGCAGCCACCACTGATGTATCTCAGAGATATAGATGGAAAAGACAACCAGAGGGCACTGCAAGAAAACCTGCATGGGGAGAATCTGGTGTGTAATTTTTTGAGATTCATTGAAAGGATGGGTTTGTGCAGAGGGCCCTAGCACATAGCAGTAGCTCGCTAGATGGTAGCTGATGCCTGGTTCTAGGGTGTCAGTTGCCATCCTGCCATATATGGTCAGGAGGTCATCCCTGGGGGCCTCCTGGCCTCCTTATTGACAGTCACACAGCTCCCCCACCCTGCCTGGGACTCGCTGCCTTTCCAGTTCATTTGCTCCACACTTCTTATCACTATCCAGTAGGCAACATGGGTAGTTTTTATTTGTCTCTGCTCCGTAATTGGAATATGCGCTCTACCAGGGCGAGTTCTCCACAGCTGTGTTTCTCAAAAGTCTTGGTCTTAGTGTCTCTTTATTCTCTTAATTATAGAGGACCTCACAAGCTTTTGTTTTTGTCCCTAGCAAACTGCATTTAAAATATTTCAAAGATGATCATAAATTCATTATAAAAATAGCATACTTTTTTCTGCCATGTTTGATGGTGCGTGCCTATAAGCCCAGCACTTGAAAAGCTGAGGCAGGAGGATCGTCATGAATTCAAGGCCAGCTTGGGCTACAGAGTGAGTTCAAGGTCAGCCTGAACTACATAGTGAAACCCTATTTCAAAAAACAAAAAAATAAATACTTTCTATGAAATATAACCATAGTTTTCAACCCTCCCCCCACATTTTTTCAATGAGAAAAATGACATTGTTTCCTACTTTGTAAATCTCTGTAATATCTGGCTGCGTGGTAGAAGCTGGATTCTCAAAGCATCTTTGATCTATTTTGCTGTCACTCACCATGTGCCCTATGGAAGAGGCCACAGTACACTCAGGGGAGATGAAGGGGAAAGGCACGTGATGTCTCAGTGTGATCAGAAAAGTAACTTTGATCTCAGGTTCCTCTGTCAGGGTCTGGGGGAACCCAGAGGTACAGACACTAAACTGAGAACCACGGTTTCCCGTACACCACCTGCCTCAAGTGCTGCCTGAACACTGGACACACTGGTATTCATTGAATGTTGGCTGAAAGGGTCAAGTGTTTGTCATGTGCGTTCAGAATGCTAGAATGGACAACAGAAGCTAAGGAAGGTCAGCATGAGGAGAGAAAGGGCTGTTTATGATGCCAGGACGGGTCCCACATTAGGCCAGTATGACCTAGACCAGTGATGGTGAACCTTTCAGAGCTTTCAATGGTACAGACGGCCCCCTGTGGCACGTCTGCCATAGGTTCACCACCATGGACCTAGACAGACTCAGTTCTGGTGTGTGAAGCCCCCACTGTCACTAGGACAGAGATCGGCTCTTGAGCAGGGGACCTGTGCAAGGTAGGGCAGCCAGGAAACACTCCTCCACCCTGAGACTTGGATACTGATGAGGAACCAGTGATGAGACATGGTGTGGGAAATGGAACCACAAGAGGGGAAGCTGCGGCAGGCTCGAGTCCAGCATGTGCATAGAGAGCGAAGGAGATGGCTGGCACGCGGCTGCTGTGTAACATGTGATCGGAATGTCCCAGGGGCTCTGTGGGCCAGGGAAGGTATCTGGAGTGGCGTGGTTCGTCTTGGGGCTCTCCTGGCTGGGTGCTCATCTCTAGCCTGTTCTGTTCCCCCATGGGCCAAAGGCAGCGTTGCCAAGCAGGTGCCATCCAGGCCCACACTGCTGAATGGCTGAGGAATTTAACTAATTAGGGCCTGAGGAGTAGTTAGGAAACCGGATGTGCTGAAAAGACTTTCATTAGTGGGATAATTAACAGGCTCCTTGCCTAGGGCTGCTGCAGACCTGAGCGTCTCCAAGCCCCAGGCCTGACCTAGAATGTAAGGGCGGGAGGGCAGGGGGTGGGGACTGGGAGAGGCAGTCTCTCCCACACATCACACCCAGGTCCCTTGGTGCCAGGGCATCTCCTCCTATCTGGAACCTGGCCTGGTTAGCTTCCTCCTCTGGCCCAGCCCCCATCTGTACCAGCTCCGTGGCTGTGTCAGGGGAGGTTCGACCTTGGCTTTGAGATGTCATAGGGAAGGTGTTCTGAGTTGAAAAGTGCTAGCCCTGGAGTCAGTCTGTCCCGGCTCTGCCATCAATGAGCTCCACAACTTTGGGTAGCTTAGGTCATCTCCCACAAAACGGGATGACACCTAGATCTCAGATTTTGCGAAATAACCTACTTTGGGTATTCATAGTGTACAAAGTAGCATGCCCTACCCAGGCATGGTGGCACATGGCTGTCATACCATCAGCATTCTGGGAAGCTGAGGCAGGAAGTTCACATGTTCTACTGCTGCCTGGGCGACTTAGCAACTTGAAAAGACCCTGTCACAATATGAAAAATAAAAAGGCTGGGGATGGAGCTCAGGGCAAAAACTCTGGGTTCAGTCATGTTAAAAAAAAAAGTGAGGTGAGGGTGCTTGGGCCCTGTGGGCACCCTCACACCTCTCCTCCTGCACAGATGCTGACCTGACTTTCGAGCAGACGGCCTGGGGGGACAGTGGTGTATACTATTGCTCTGTGGTCTCGGCCCAGGACCTCCAGGGCAACAATGAGGCCTACGCAGAGCTCATCGTCCTCGGTGAGTGGGGCTGGGGCCCGGGGAAGTGGGGGACAGCCCTTCTCTCCACTTCTGTATCTGCCCTCTGCCCTCTGGCCCACTCACAGGGCTCTGTTGTCTGCTTCGCTCTCCCCTGCGGCACCGCCAGTCACTTGGGCCTCTTTGCCCCACACCCCAGGCGGGGACCCTGCTCCCTGCAGCTTGTCAAGTCAGCCTGAGCCAAACTAGAGTGAAGAGAATCATGACCTCTGCCTTTTCCCAGTGATGGGTAGCGAGGACACGGTCAGGAAGGTTGGGCTGGGCACACCGTTGTCCCCTAGTATCCACATGGTCCCTTCCCGGACACCAAAATCCAAAGATGCTCAGACTCTTTCTCCACAGTGACAGCGCTCACCCTGCCCCTACCCATATTGGGCTGCATACCTGAAATTCTTTCTGTGTGAAGCAGTAACGTAGGATCCCTGATGCAGTGTGGATGCCGTGTAAGCCATCCTTACACTGTTTCTTAGGGAATGATCAAGGGAGAAAGTCTGTCCATGTTGGGTGTGGATGGCCCTACGCCCCGATATTTTCAAACTACCTGGATACTGAGAGCCAGCTGTATAACTGAATGGAGGCTGGCTCCGTCTTCTGTCACATCCCCTGAGCCACAGTATACCCCTAGTCCATTGCCAAAATGGCAATGTTACCTTTTGGCCTGCTGGTTGGCACTCTATGATGCGGCCAGAGTGTAGACGTTTAAGTGTCTAAAATGAAGCAGTGCCGCGGGCAGGGTGGATGTCACTAGCAGCCCTGGTCTGGTTAGGGGCGCCCTATGCCCTGCACGGAGTGGGTGCTGTCATGGGCCAGGTGTCCTGTGTCAGCCAGTACAGAACTGGAGTGGTATGAGGCATCTTCACACATATGTGCAGAGCACATGATGGGAACATGGCCCAGGGTGCTTGGCCGCAGGACAGGAGCCCAGGGCTGGGTGGTGCAGCTCGCATACCCGCGGCCAAGAACCTCTGGTAAAATCCACAGTTGGCCTGAGTGGACCTCAGACTTTCACCCCAGGATCTGTTTACATTCTGAAATGTTATTGAGGATCTTAGAGGTTTTGTTAAAGTTTGTATGGGTTCTATCTGCAGTTGCTTAACATATTAGAAATTGAAACCAGGAAGTTTTTCTTTTTTCTTTCTCTCTTTTTCCTTTTTTTTTGAGTCACGTCTCACCATGCTGTCTAGTGTGACCTTGAACACCTTATATATCCCACACTGGTCTCAAACTCCTCATTCTGCTTCAGGAAACGGGGAACTCTTTCAAGTATGAGACATACAAGTACACAGTCCATTAGCCATCAGGGCAGTGATGTCATCACTTCACCGAGTCTGGAAACCCCCACTGTACAAATGAGACAAGGAGAGGGGAAAAGACACACAATGCCTTAGTGTGTTAGTCAGCCATCTGTCACTACGAAAAAGCACTCAATATAAATTAACTCTACAGAAGAAAGATTTATTTTAGCTCACAACTGGGGGTTTAGACCCCAGTCACCTGTTCCGTTGCTATAGGCTGAGGTGCAGCAAAGAAGCATTGAGGCGGCCACACCTCTTATGCCCGTCATGTCCCAAGGATACTATCAAGTGTGACCTACTCAGTGGATTAACCCACTGAGGATCTAGTCCCTTCCCCAAGCTGTGAGCACATATAATGTTTTGAGAGACATTTCTAATCTGAACCAGCAACGGTGTTCTTGTGAAGTTTTGGCTTTGCAGACAGGGCTACCCTTTGAGACCCACTAGTTGACAAGGTTCTGACCCCTCCTTGGGGCATATGATACCCAGCGTGTGAGCTTTGGAGAGGGCTGTTACTGTGGGGCATTGAGTGTGTGTGTGTAGGGTTGTGTAATATAGTGTGTGGGGGGGTACAGAGCTCCCCCTATGGCACCTGAGGGAAAGCAAAAACTGACAGAAGGCATGAATGGAGGAGGCTGGCCCCTTGTGAGTTACAGAACTAGGACCACATTGGACCTTTATGGGCCACAGGTACTTTTGCCTTCATGGTGCCTTTTCTTGTATTTAAAGATACACATCTTTTATGACTGTTAAAAGAATAACCCATTATTGCATATAGTATTATGTTCATCAGACTGTAGAGCACTGTGTGCTTACTGTGTCTGACAGAACAGGCTGGTTGCTGTCCTGGTGGGAACTCTGGGAAGATAGGGCCCATGCAGGTGGGGAGGATGGAGGACCGGGCTAAGCTCAGACCCTCAGGAGCCCATGGGGTGCATGCAGGGTCCCTGTGGGTGGGGAATGTGAAGGAAGCCCCACATGATAGGGCCCATGCAGGTGGGGAGGATGACAGGTATCTCCTGGGTACCATCCTGTCCCTGAGTACCACAGGGCTCACCTTGCCTTGGCCAGCTGGAGCTGGGCATTCTTAGGGGCAGGGGTGGACTGAGCTGGCTCTGGCCAGCGTAATTTCCTGTTTCTCTTTTGTCCCTCCAGGCAGGACCTCAGGGGTGACTGAGCTCTTACCTGGTTTTCAGGCGGGGCCCATGGAAGGTACGGGAGGGTGGAGTCCTCAGTAAGGGGCTTCTCCCAGGAGCCCAATATCACCTCTGTCCGTGATTCTCCCTGACTGCTAACCACTGCTCGCTGTGGACCCCCACTAACCCGCCTGACTCTGGGACACGTAGTGGCCTGCGGTAGGCTTTCGGGTGGATGAGGCTGGCTGGGGATGGGCTTGGCGTGTAGGCAGAGGCTCATGTGACTGGCGTCCGCTGTGTTCTTAAAGGGTTGAGGTCCGGGCTGTGGCTCTGTCCCTTATCCTGGAGGCTACAGTCTGTCTTCTTCTGGCCAGGTTGCCTCTCACTTTCTGCCTTGTCCATTTGAAGCCAGGGGAGTCCCCCACTTGGTGTCTGGCCTGGGTTGCAGAGGGCTGGGCATTCCTCTGCCGCTGTGCTCCAACCTCTTTGGGGTGTGGAGAATCTAGCAAAGGCTACAGGTTCCCCAGTAAGTGTGCAGACAGGCCCCACCCCCAAGTGTCAGCTCCACACTGCCCTGTGCCTCCCTGTTCCCTCCCAGCTCAGGGCTTGTCCTGATCTCTGCAGACTGGCTCTTCGTGGTCGTGGTGTGCCTGGCTGGCTTCCTCGTCTTCCTTCTCCTGGGCATCTGCTGGTGCCAGTGTTGCCCGCACACCTGCTGCTGTTATGTTAGGTGCCCCTGCTGCCCACAGAAGTGCTGCTGCCCGGAGGCCTGTAAGTACACTTGAGTGCCAGTCCTACGTGGGGTAGGGCGCATCTTCCTGCCCTCTTGATCAGTGACACTGGCATGGAGGTTAGCGGAGAGAAAAGAGGCCAAGAGTACCAGCTCTCTTGGATTTTGCCTACTTTGACTTAATTTTCATTTCCTTTGAGGTTTTAAAGTATAATTGATGCACATGGTAAAAAGTAGATGTCCAATTAATAGAAGATATTATACATAGAAATTGAAACTCCTCTTAGAAACAAAATCTCAAGTGAAAATGGTAAGTAATCAAGTGAACTTTATGGCACCATGTAATTTGAGCAAATTTTCAAACTACAAAAATGCTACACATTTTACATAAACCTTATGTTTACAAACGTGTAGCACAGCAGAGTGGACACCTGTGAAAGAGTGGGAATAGAAGTGGGACAAGCATGAGGCCTGAGATGAAGGGGCCAAACACAAAGAGTTGGAAAGAAAAGAAGAAAGTGAAACTGAGCCTTGTGGCCCATGCCTGGAATCCCAGCTATTTGGGAAACTGAGGCAGAAGGATCCCAAGTTTCAGGCTGGCCTTAGTAAGACTCTCAAAAAAATAAAAGGGGCTAGGGATGTAGCTCAACATTCCCTGGGATCAGTCCCCATTACCACCACCAAAAAAAAAAAAAGAAAAGAAAAAGAAAAAGAGATTTCTTCTCACCACAGGAAGAGAGAGAAGGAATTTCTCTTTCATTGCTGCCCTAGGCTGCTCTGCAGGGACCACAGTTGTTGCTAGCTCCTTAATGTCCTTCAGGAGGGTGTCTGGGTAGACCAGCCTCTCGGCACACAGCCAAGTGCACAGATTCACGGGAGTGTCAGGCAGTGACAAGCAGGGGCAGGTGGAGGTTCCTGGCTGGCTGGGTGCCCGGGTGGCTGATGGGCGCTGGGCCAGTGAGTACTCTGCTTTCTTGTAGTCTGAGTTTCTCTCCTGTAAAGTGGGGCTCCTGGCAGAGCTCATTGTTGAGGGTGAGCCTTGGCAATTGGAGACCTCAAGTCCTGCGTATCATGCCTGCTAGCTGGTGGCCATTGCTGGGGTCTCCCATCAGTGTGACTGCAGGCCAGGTTGCAGGTGAGGGACTGCCATACCTGCTGTGTGACTGACGGACATCATCCCCTTCTCGTCAAGGTCTCAAGGGGCCAGGGCTGCAGTGCCACCTTTGCTGCCCACATCCTGGTCGAGGCACTCAGGGGTAGGCAGCCTTGCTCCCTGGAGAACTGCTTCCCCAAGCAGCCCCACTGCTCTCTGCAGGACAATGCTGGCCATCCTGTCCCCTCACTGTTTTGGTTGAGAGCTTTGGCTCAGGCCATTTTACAGATCACCAGTGGCTGCCAACAGGGTAGCAGTTAACCCCTGCTGAATATGACCAGCATGCTACAAGTGTGTCTCAAGGCTCTGTGGGTCCTAGAGCCACACGTCTCCATCCTAAGACCCCATTATCACCCTCCAAAGACATCCCCTTCTGCTGCAGTCCTGGCCCCTGCTGACTAATCAGGAAGCAGTAGCTGCTGCTAATTATAACTTGGACAAGTCACCTGAGAGAATGGAGGTTCTCCTAGGTGGGGCTGGATCCTTAGTCTCTTGCTTCAGAACTGAATCTAAGGCGGGAATAGAGGACTCTAGCAGTCCACAGAGTCCCCAGGAGGAAGTAACTTTGTAGAAGGAACCACCATCAGGATGCCTTCTTGCTGGGGAGGAAGGAAGCAAAAAAGGATCTGCCCTTGAGCTGTTAAGCCTCCAGCCTGTCTGGCAGGGTGGGAATAGGTGTGGCCAGGAGTTGGAAATTTGAGAGGATGCACTTTGCTGCATTGAAGAAACAAACGAAGGAACTGTAGCGGCCCTATGCACGGGGGTGGGGGGGGGGGCATCACATCTGGCTGGCTAGGAGATGGGGTGCCCAATGGAGGGCAGGGCACCCAACAGGCATGACAGTGGAGTGGTCATGGGCTCCCCCCATGACTCACTGTTCTGGAGGGGCTCAGCTGCCCAAGGAGAAACTTGGTTTCTGCTTGTGGTGTTAGTGCTGTGCCAGGATATGGGCCTTACCGAGAAGGGTGGCGTTGTCCACTGTTAGCTAAAAGCACATGGGTCCCGGGAGGAGGCATTTATTGATAAGATGTCTGAAAAGTTGGAAATTTGATTGCCAAATGTTGGCAAACCACCATCATGTGAAATACATCACCTGCGAGATCAGGCTTGGGGGCTGCCAATGTGCGCTCTGTTTCAGAAGCTCTCTGAGGAATTAACACAGGAGATGGGACTCAGGGAAGCTGATTTCTGGTTGGGGGGCCTGCAGAAATGGAGTAAGTGGGGAGGTACAGGCTTGGATCCCTCCGGAGTGCTGTCGTGGTATAGGACAGCCCGGCCCCTGGATGCTTTCTCATGCCCACTGTGCCCTCCCAGTGTATGCTGCTGGCAAAGCAGCCACCTCAGGTGTGCCAAGCATCTATGCCCCCAGCACCTATGCCCATCTCTCCCCTGCCAAGACTCCACCCCCACCGCCAGCCATGATTCCCATGGGTCCCATCTACAACGGCTACCCTGGAGGGTACCCTGGAGACTTCGACCGGAACAGTTCAGGTGAGGCTTGGGGAGAACCTGAGTGGGTTGGGTGGGCTGGGCGGGAAAAGTGGATAGGAGAGGGAGGCTGGGCTGCCACTGACAAATGGTGTTTCCTAGTGGGTGGCCACAGCTCCCAGGTGCCCCTGCTTCGGGACACGGACAGCAGTGCGACCTCTGGTAAGAGCCTATTATTCCAAGGTTGGACAGTTGGGGGGTGCGTGGGTCAGCATCTTCCCGGCACACCTGATCACTTCGGCCCGTCCCTAGAAGTGCGTAGTGGCTACAGGATCCAGGCCAATCAGCAGGACGATTCCATGAGAGTCCTGTACTACATGGAGAAGGAGCTGGCCAACTTCGACCCCTCTCGTCCTGGCCCCCCCAATGGCCGTGTGGAGCGGGGTGAGCAGGAAACCTGGGGTCCAGTGGGGCAGGGGAAGCATGTTCTGTGGTCCCTGCCCTGGGTGGGCTTGATACAGATCTGATTCTTGCCCCTGAGCCCTTCCCCCATCAGTGACATCCTCCTTCCCTGCAGCCATGAGTGAAGTCACCTCTCTCCATGAGGACGATTGGCGAGCCAAACCTTCCCGAGGCCCTGCCCTCACCCCGATCCGTGATGAGGAGTGGGGTCGCCGCTCCCCTCCCCCTCGGAGCCCCAGGAGGTGGGAGCAGGAGCCCCCTCAAGAGCGGCCAGGGAGTGGCTGGGGGGGTGGCCGGCCCCGAGCCCGCTCTGTGGATGCCTTGGATGACCTCACCCGGCCAGGCTCTGCAGAGTCGGGAAGGTCTCCAGCAAGCAGTGGAAGGAGAGGACGGGCTGGCGCACCCCCTCGAAGCCGCAGCCGTGATGACCTCTTCGACTCAGACGTCTCGAGGGACCTACCACACTCTCGAGATCCCCACTACGATGACTTCAGATGTAGGGACCGCCTTCCTGCTGATCCCAAGTCCCGCTACCGGTCCCGGGACCCTCGAGATGACGGCTCCAGGCCCAGGGATCTCCAGTATGATGGGCGGCTACTAGAAGAGGCTTTGAGGAGAAAAGGTCCTGGGGAGAGGAGGCGGCCATACAGGGAGGAAGAGGAAGAGGAGGAAGGCTACTACCCTCCAGCGCCTCCCCCATACTCCGAGACCGAGTCTCAGGCCTCACGGGAGCGGAGGCAAAAGAAGGTGAGCAGAAGCCCGACCCCATTCAGTTGCAGACCGCTCTCCATGCCCGCTCAGTTCACACCTTTCTTTCTCTTACAGAACTTGGCGCTCAGCCGGGAGAGTTTAGTCGTCTGATGTCACATTTTGTATGTACCTTTTGTATTTTTTTTTTTGGTACTGGGGACTGAATCCACAGCTTTTGCACTGAGCTATGTCCCCATCCCTTTTATACTTTTAAAAATTGAGACCGTGTCTCACAGGGTTCCTCGAATCTGCAATGCTGCCTCAACCTCCCAGTGCTGGTATTACAGGTGTGTGTGCCACCAGCTTGCCCCACTACACTGAGCTCCTCTTTTTTTAATTCGAGAGACTACTTAAGATCTTAAGTCTAATAAAATTGATAATTACAAGATTTGTCTAGAGAAGCGTTTGTTGCTGTGGGAGGTGAGGGTCCCGGGCGGTTTCAGCGTGTGTCCGGGAAACACTACGTCCCGTTTTCCTACCCGGACTGGAGTACCGGGTCAGGAGGAAGAGCTGGGCGCCCTCAGCCTGCCTTCTCGCTCCGGCCAAGCCAAGAGTACGTGCCCCGCGCAGCCTCCACCCGGCCTGCGTGCGCGCTCCGGCCCCGCCCAGGCGTGCGCATGCGCCGTCGCCTTCGCGCACTCCGCCAGGCCACCGGGAGCGCGCGCGCGCCCCTGCCCCTTTCCCATTCTACTCCGCCCCCTCCCCCTTCGACCCGACCTACTTTGCAGTCTCCAGACCCCCACCGCTTGTCTGGCCCCCCGGCGTTCTATTCGGGGCCGCGTTCCAGCCGGCGGCAGGCCCCGGGAAGCTGCGGCGGGGCCCTCGTCGCGCCCCACCGAGATCCAGGCCCGCGCGCGCCCGCCACTCGAGACCGCCGGCGCGCGCGTTCCCCGGGAGCTGCCCTCCCCCCGCGCGCGTCAGCCCCGGGCTCGCGCCGCTGCCGCGCGCGCGCGCAGCTCAAGTAAAGGAGGAAAAAAAAGGGGGGGAAAAATAGAAAGCGGCCGCGGCGGCAGCAGCGATCCGCCGCCGGACTGGGCCAGGCCGGGCGGCAAGCGCGCGGGCCGGCGACCCAGGGGACAGGCGGCGGCCATCCAGGGCGGGCCGAGTGAAAAAAAAAAAAAGTCGCGGCGGCGGCGGCCGCTCAGGGAAGGAGGCCTAAGGGCCGCGTGCGGCGGGCTGGGGGCGGCCGAGCGGCGTCCCGGAGCTTTGGGTGCCCGGAGCCGGCGGGCGGGCGGAGGCAGAGGCGGCAGCTGCGGCTGGAGCAGGAGGCGGCGGGCGCAGGAGCGACGGCGGCGGCGGCGGCATCTCCTCCTCACATGACCCCACTGTTTGTCCCCGTGATCAGCGCGAGCGGCTCCCGTGTCTCC
>PVIC010025938.1:0-24895 GCA_004025085.1 Thryonomys swinderianus
GGCCACACGGACGCAGGCGCAGGCTCCTGGCAACAACGCCTTCCTAGCGCCCGGCGCGCGCTCCCTGGGGCCTCCTGCCGCCTCCCACAGGCAGCCGCTGAGCCAGTGAGGGAACGAGCCCGTGGACAGACATTGGCTGGCACAGCGAGCCTGGCGCCACCCTCGGTCACGATGGCACCATGAAGCCACCATGATGGCAAAGCTGCTCTCCTGCCTTCCGAAGCAGGCATTCGCTGCGGGCAGCCCTCCCCGGAACGTGGGGCCTAGGGGCGCGCAGGGCCCCTTTCACGGCCACACCTGGGCCTTCTTTTCCGCCTGACCTGCATCAGGATGGGTCCTCGGCGCTGCGAGAGCTCCTGCCCACTGGCGTGGCTGCCTCGCCAACAGGAGCTCCTGCGGCCCTGCGCCCCCCGGACACCCAGACCCGACACGAGGCTCGCGCGGCCGGGGCGGGGCGGGGGACTCACGATTCCGTTCTGCACACTGAAGCCCAGCTGGTACTTGAGGTCCGGGCGCTTGATGAGGACCGTGGTGACAGGGGGGCAGCTGACGATGTTGAGCTTCACCTGTGTCTGGTTCTTCAGCCCCTGCGGGGCACAGGCAGGAGTCAGGGACTGGGGCATCGATGTCACCCGTGCCCACGCCTGGTCCTTGCGAGGGCGGCTGGCACCGGGTGGCAGGGCAGCCTGTGGCCCCCGGGCTCGCATGCACTTCACGAACTGGGAAGAAACCAGCCACTGGGGAGCCGGGAGCCGCGAGCCAGGTCCGGCGCAGTGGAATAAACAGGCTGAACCCAGGGACCGCTCAGGGTCGCAGAGGGGCTGTCACCATAGTGCAAGTCACGGGAATTCCTCTGTGGCGACGCCTGGGCCAGAGCCACACGCCCCCCCCCCCCCCCGACGGCCCGGAGACTGAGCACCGGGGCTGCCGGAGGCCCTGGGGGCTGCGTCAAGGCCGAAGCCGGGGTCACCTCAGGCCCAGGGAGGACACGGCCATCGGGGCGCAGAGGGCTCTGGGCACCCACCTTGATGACGCCCTGGCAGGTGGCGAGGGGCAGCCCCACCAGGCTGGTGCCGTTGATGGACATGATCTGGTCCCCGATGCTCAGCTTCCCGGAGCGGGCCGCCGGCCCGCCGTTCATCATGTTGGCCAGGATCACGGTGGGCAGGATGGAGCCCCAGCCCGACTCCACCACCACCACCCCCAGAATCTCGCCCTTGTGCTTCTCCAGCTGCAGCTGCGAGAGAAGAGACAGTGCGAGTCGGCCCCGCCCGCCCTGCGGCTCTGCCCGGGGGTCTAAGGCCAGTTCTTAGCCAGGTCTCGCGGTGGTCAGAGGGGCCTGGCTTGGGGCTCACGGGAAGTCCTGAAGACCTGGCCCCAGGGCCCTTCTCCTCCCGCGCCCAGCGAGGAATCCTGCAGCCATGAGCTGGCTCTAGAGTCCTGGCTCCCGTTCCCCGCTGGCCAAATCCAGAGGCCAGAAAAGCATGCTCAGACTCTGGGACCCCGGCCTTTGCTCCCGTCTGGAAGGCACTCTGTTCTTTATCTCAGGGATGGGGCTCCCAGAAAGCTGCCTGGGCACCCCTCGAGATTACTCATTCGGTAAGAGCCGGGGTTGTTGCTACAAGGGACATTCAGCATCAGGCGTTCACAAGCATCGGGACCCTTCCTTCTGTCACGGACGGGCAGATGGGCTCCCGTCTTCAAGGGCTGGGCCACGCCCAGGAAGTTGTTACTGGCACCTTCGCCACCACCCACCAGGGGACCCGAGTTCCCTCTCTTAAAGACGCTGCCCACACCCTCTTCCCACATATCCCCTGGATGCTGTGTGCCAGCTGATGATAATAGCAGCATTAAAAAGCACATTTTCGAGGTCATTAAGACTGATTGTAATCAGCTTCTTTGTGAGAATTGTCTCATTTCACACACAAGTGCTCAGCTCGAGGCAGGAGCCAGACCCCCCCCCCCCACAGGCAGGCCTCGCAAAGGCCACGGGTGTGTGTGTGTGTGTGTGTGTGTGTGTGTGTGTGTGTGTGTGTGTGGTCTCTCGCGGCGGCCCCTCACCTCCTTGCAGTTCTCGGAGTTGGAGAAGTGGATGAGGTCGTCGTTGTACATCTCCTGGGTGTTGATGATGTCGCTGTATTCCTTCTGGCTCAGGTCCTCAGGGTTGATGCCGTTCGCCCGCAGAAACTCCTGGTAGGCCACGCTGAAGGCCTGCCCGATGGACTGGGCGATCAGCTGGGCCTGGGGGCGACAGCAGCACAGATACAGGCACCGAGCGCAGCCGCGGGCCGGGCACGGAGTGTACCCATGAGCCTCCAGGGGGCCCTGCGTGGGCTTAAAGGAGCCAGACTCTGGTGAAAGGGGTTTTCGACCAACATCTCCCGCCACGCTGCTTCCCACCACCCGAGCACGACCTGCTCTTGACTACGCCTCTCTGAGCTTTTATATCCCAGACGTCCCAGGGCAAAGAGTAGTTTCAGGTGAGTCAAGGTTTCAGGTGAGCCAAGTAATTCCAGGTGAGTCATCTTCTTCAATCAAGATTTTTTTTTTTTTGGCTAAATGTCCTATTTTGTTGCTTTAAATGATAGGTGGACTATATTTTCATGTTCTCCCCCCATTTCACAAAACAGGTTTGAAGTGTTTTCCTGGGACTGTCACAGACCTAGCCGCCGTCCCTCCGCATCTGTTTCTCCGGAGCCGCGGGGCACAGCACCCCTGGGCCTCTTTAGGCACGCGCGCCTGACCCTGGGGAACCAGCTCAGACCCCTCGGAGCCAAACGCTGGCATCTGCTTCATCCGGACACTCATGGGCCTAGGCCCGGACACCGGGACATCAAGCAGGGCCCTGCCTGCCACCTGTGGGCGTCACGGGGACACCGAGGGCCGAAGGCTGAAGACTGCATTTGGCCCGCAATGAGCATACCCACCGCCGTGTAGGCCCTGGATGCGCGGGGTCTTCCGGTGCCATTTCAGGGTACAGTAGTACCTCTCCGCAGCCCAAACCTGGGCAAGGCCCCTCTCACGTTTGTCCCATGCGCCCCACAGATCCCACCTACCATCCGGGGGCCTCTGAACGATGATCTCTGGCTCAGTGGGAACCCAAACCAGGTGAAAAGGGAGCATTTTGCCTAGGAGCCTTTCTCAGCATAACACCAGTTTGAAGGGCAGGAAGTGAAGCTGCGCAGGCGAAAGAGCGCCCGTCCCGGCAGCCCCTGGGACACACGGGCCCTCCTCAGACAGGCGCTGATTCTAGGCTGAACTGGCCGCCCAAGGTCGGGAGGTCCTCAGCCATCCACAGGACATCGTGACAGCTGTTGCAAGCCCAACGCGCTGATGGTGGGCGAGCTGGCTGCCTGGGTACCACCAGGTGGCGCCGCTGGCCTGGACAGGAGCAGAGCCAGCGCCAGGAGGAGGAAGGGCCCTGTGCAGATGGGAGGTGGGGGTAGCAGCCTGCAGGGAGGGCTGGGAAGGTGGAGGGGGGTTCTGGGGGCAGAGGACTGCCCTGCCCCCACCAGGATCTCAATGCACCCTCTGTCCCCACCCAAGGAGTCACCTGGATGGGAGAGGCAGCCTGACAGGGTCACGTCCCTTCACCATCACCTGAGTCTGACTGGCCACGGCTCTGGCACCCACACTTCCAGCCCCGCCCGGCCCCATGAACCCCTCCCCACCTGGTGGAAGCTCTTAAGGAGATGGCCTAGGCATGTGCACCCCCACCCTTGGCACAGGCCAGGAGAGCCGCATCTGGATGGCTGTCCTGCCTCCGTGTCCCCCTTGCCCTGCGTCAGCTTCTTCCTACCAAGATGCAAGTGGCCAGGCCCCTCTGAGCCCCCCTGAGCCCCTGCAGCCCTGCGCCCGGCTCACAGCCAGGCAGGCCTGCATGTGTGTGTCTGTTAAGGGCCTGGGCACAGGCGGGCTGGCCACCGAGGCCAGGGCACCTGCTAGGAGACGGGGGGAGCTGCTGGGGCCCAGCACGTGGCCGGTGCGGCCTCCCTCCCCCGGCCCAGGGCACCGAGCTCCGTTCTCGGAGCAGGAATGGGGCTCAGCGGCCTCCTGGTCAGTGCTACTCTCGTGGCCCCCCGCTAGGCCCCCAACAGTCCATCGGGCAGATCCTTCTCACCCTGTGAGGGCCAGGGGGTCCCCGCACACCCCTTCACTGTGCCAGGGGCCCTGCCACCTGCTGAATGGGGCAGACAGCGGCCACGGTGGGCAGTGGTAGCTGCTGGCTTTAACTGCAGCCGGAGTTGTCCGCGTGGGCTGTGCCGTGGAGACGGGGCCCGGCCCCTGCTCCTCTTCAGCCCTCACACCAGCCAACCGTTCACCCTCTGCCCTTGGCCAGCTTCCCCCGCACACTACCCGGCACTGAGCACCCAGCGGGACTCAAGGCATCAGCAGCCCCCGGTCACTGAGAACACCTGTCCAGGCGCACACAGGCCTCTGCGTAACGGGGCGGGGTACAGCAGAGGCGTCAGTAGGTCTGCATGTAAACAGTGTCGTCTCCGGAGAGTCTGCTATTGCTCCGGAGCGTTTGCAGGTGAGCTTCTTCGGAAAAACTGGTGGCTTCCACCTACAAGTTTGAAACCTGTCTTCAAATACAGTTTCTGCCCTTTATTTCATAACCATGAAAATAATGGGGCACTTCTCTGGCGATCCGGGCCCCCCAGTCCTCGGGTAAACGAGGATGTTCCTGCTCCTGGACAGTGGTTCTGGCCGGAAGGGGTGGCCACTGACCAAAGCTGACCGAGCTGCTTCGCTGCGGGAATGGTCCAGGGAGCGCAGATGATGCTGATGCCCACCCTGCCAGCAGCCACACGACGGGCTCAGCACAGCCTCCCTGGCAGTGCCAGTCTGCAGGAGGGCCTGGCAAGGGCCCGGGACCTGCCCCCTTCTGCGCTCACTCTTCATTGTTTTTACAGATTGACTTTGCTATGCTGCCCATGCTGGCCCCAAGCTGTCCTCAAGCCATGACCCTTCTGCCTCAGCCTCCAGAGTGGCTGGGACGACAGGCATGTGCCACTCCATGATCTCTCAGTGAGTCTATGGTATCCTGAACCTCAAAGTTTTCTGGCAGTCCTGAGGATGAAACCCAGCACCTTTATGCTGAGCCCCGTTCCCACTCGCCCAGCCCTTCTTGTATCTTGTGACAGAGTCTCACCAAGTCACTAACTGGCCCAGGCCACGGTGCTGCAGCACGGCACCCTCCTGCCTCAGTGTCGCAGAGTGCTGGGATTGCCGCTGCGCGCCACCACACCTGGCTTCAAAACTATTTTTTGAAGTGAAATCAAAGTTGGTTCTGAAGTGGAATGACACAGGCAAAGGCAGGGCTCAGCCCAGAGGTCTCTGTGTCTCCCTTCGCGTGACCCCGGCCTGTGGGAAGATGCATTTTAACAACAGAAAAGCGAGGCACAGATTAGGTTGATTTTGGAGAGGAGAAAGTTGTAGAAGCTGACTGCTGCTAACAGAGAGCTCCCTTGCATGTTTATCTACTGCTGAACTTGTCAGCAGCTCCTGCGGTGGAGAAGCTGCTCCATGTAGTGAAATAAACTGTGTTCACTGTCTCCAGAAACCCCAAGAGTGTGGGCAACTCCCCCGAGCCCCGGGACACATGAGCGCAAGGCCCCACTGCCAGGTGACTGCCAAGCACCGCGCCAGCAGCATGACTTACGTCCTCCGACTCGAACACATGGCAGATCATCTTGTACTGCTTCTTCCCCTCCTGGGCCCCCGGCGTGGTCTCGATGCAGTCTTGCGAGGCTGACCGGGGCATGCGGCGTCTGGCCATCAGCACCACGATGTTCCCAATGTCTGCGATGTAGGAAATGGTGCGCAAGGCATGGTCCATCATGGTTTCCTGTTGAGAGAGGGAGATCAGGCCCACGCGGGGAGCATCACAAGGCCACTCTAACATGAAGTCACTGTAGTCTGGTCCTACTGACATTCGGATCAAGATGGCTATTGACTGCAGAGGCCATCCCGGCCCTGGACAGTGTCAACAGTGTGCTCAGCCTCTGCTCTGGATGCCAGGGGCGCCTCCTCTCCCCAGGGAAGGGAACCAGAACTATCTCCAGCTGTTGCCAGATGTCTCGGAGGTAGGAGACGAGGTCGTCCTGGTTGAGAACCACAGTAGCTAACAGAGCCCTGGAAGATGGTGGTTCACGGGCAAAGCTTTGCCTACACTTGGGAGGCTGAGGCTGGGGTGCAGCCCACTTTGTTTGGTGGGGGAGAGTAGAGGGCCTCCCCTGGGGCGAAGCCCGCCCTCTCCCAGTGGGAGGCTGTCCACCGCTCTGGAGGAGGGACCTTCCCTCCAGGTCCGTGCTCTCCCGCAGGCTCATCCCTGCCTGGCCCAGACTTCCAGTTCTGCAGAGAAGTGAGGCATCGGGGCCAACAGTCTCCGCCAGATGAGCCCTTCCTGGGCTGATCCAGGAGACACTGAAAGAGCACATTTGCTTCTGAGCTACGGGCCTCCACAGGCAACTGCAGTTCCCTGGCCCAGAGGGTCCAGGACTCTTGCTGCTTTTTTCTTCTTCTTTGTGCTACCACCATGAGACAAAAGGGTCAAATGTCAACGGACTGAAACTATAAGCCAAAATAAACCCTGCATCCCTGTGAGTTAATTTCCTCAAGTATTTTGTAATAGTGATAGGAAGCTGACTAACACGCTGGTTTTGCTCTGCACTCACGGGATGTAGTGCACCTTAGTCAAAAGTAAAGCAACATGCAAGTCCTGGAGATCCAATGACTGTGGCCGAAGGGGGAAGCAGGACAGAGGGGCAGGAGGGAGAACCAGCCCAGACCGTTTGCCAAGACAACACGAGGAAACTAAACAAGTCAGAAGCATCACAAGTTGGATGCAGGACCCCTGTTAGAAGACCGAAGTGTTCCCCCAAGTTCTCAACAAGGGCAAGGCTCCAGGGGGGGTGGCGGAGGCCACACAAGATCGGTGGGACACAGCTCGGGCCCAAACGTGCAAAACAGACATGGGGCAAGGGCAGGGCGTCACAGGATTGGTCTCAGGATGTTCTGAGGGCCTTGGTGAGTGGGAGCAGCAAGACCCTGGCGTGGAAGTGGGCCGCGGCATAAGATGCACGAGGTGTCAGCCCAGCTCCGAGATGTGCCCTGCTGCACCCTCTGTCCCCACAGTCTAGGCTTCCCCAGAGCAAGGAAGCAGGGGAGGAGCTCAGCGCTCCCAGCAGTGCCTTATCCACTGCAGGCCCACTGATCCCTGAGGAGGCGACGCCCGGCTTACCAGCCACAGGCTGAGCTTGCCTTGGCTGCCCACAGCCTGGTAATATGGGCTGTGTGTAGATAGCAGGACAGAGTGCTATAGTCTGGATCCAAAATGTGGATTGAACACTTGGTACCTGTCCCATAGCACCACTGAGACCTGCTGAACCTAGAAGCGATGCCTAGCAAAGGGGACACTGGCACCTGCCCATCCTTCCCCTCTTCTGCTTCCCAGCCGCCATGACGTGAGCAGCTCCACCCACCGTGTGTTCCCACTATTACGTGCTGCCACAGGCCTTCTCACAAATGAGCCAACTCACCATGGACTCCAGCCTCCAAAGCTCAGCTGACAGGAACCTTCCCTCTTTTCAAGTTGATTAGCTCAAGCTAAGGGTTATTTTACTGCAGTAACGGAAAGCTGGCTAACACAGACAATGAATGAGGAAGAGATTCTAAGGTTGGAAACTGGGATCATCCCTTTGGAGCAAGGGTGTGTGTGGCGCTGGGGGTGGTGAAGAGAACTTTCTGGAGCCCGTAGGAGGCACGAGTGTGAACAGTGGCGTTTTACACGCCCTGCCTCTGTTGGCCGCCGGGGCCCAGGAGCAAGGCACCCTCAGAGCCATGAGGCAGCCGGCATCTCACTCTCGGCTTCTGTCACGGCCCCCTCGAAGGAGCCCGTGTTCCCTCGGAGAAGCAGCTAATTCTGGGTCAGGGCAGAAAACACACCTGACCTGCAGAGCAGGAGGCCAAAGTGATAACACAAACTCTGAGA
Organism: Thryonomys swinderianus; assembly: GCA_004025085.1. Classification (NCBI taxonomy): domain Eukaryota; kingdom Metazoa; phylum Chordata; class Mammalia; order Rodentia; family Thryonomyidae; genus Thryonomys; species Thryonomys swinderianus. The sequence continues at coordinate 7,997 of PVIC010025938.1, forward strand.
GAGGGTGAGGGGGGAGCGGGGGGGGGGAGAGGACCCCAAAGTCCACAGTGAAAAGGAAGGAGGGGACAACAAAGGGAGAAGCGCTCCTTCACAGGAGAACGTCAGTAATAAAGACAGAGAGCCCGATGTCATTAGAAAGCCAACACCTTGCACTTCAAATATTCCAAGCAATCAGGGCGAGACCGTCAGTGGATGGTAAAGCACTGAGCTGCGGGGATCCGGGCACCTGTGGGGCCAGTGTCACTAGCAGATTCCACGCCAAAGAAACGAAGGTGCCGGACGTCAGGCCACCCTCACCCGGGTGCAGGTGAGGGGGCCCCTCCTCTCTTCCCAGGTCCTCACATACCAAACCCCAGCCGGAAGCACAGCCGCGGCCCTTCCCAGCCCGGCCTCCGCCAGCACCCCGGCGTCCCGCCCCTCGGCGCGGCAGTCCTTTGTATTTACACACGGCCAGTTGTTGCCTGTTGATGTGCTTCAGTTTTCCCTACGGAAGGTGAGGTGATCTGGCCCAGAAAAAACAGCAGAACACCCAGCAGGCACAGGCTGCCAGCGCGGGAGGCAAACGCAGACCCAGGGCGCCCTCCAACCCGCCTCTAGCGGGGCTGCGGGCCGAGCGCGCTTTCTCACGGCCTCTGTCGTCCCTCTGTGTCATCCCGGCCCCCAGGCGTGACCTCGGGGCTGGGCTGGACGGCCTCGGGCCGCTGTCCTCCAAGCGCTCACCTGCGTGTCCGCATTTAGGACTTTGATCCTCTGCGTGGAGATGAAGAGGTCCACTTCCGTCAGCGTGTGCGCCTCCCCCTCGGGGCTCTAAGGGGCGACAGCGGCGCGGTTACAAGCCGAGACATTCACTCCGGTGCAGGCCCGGCGCCCCCCACCCCCGTCACCCCGAGTCCTGTGGAAGGAAACGCTACTTCAGGACGGAGCAGCCCGGCAGTGTGCGAGGCTGGCTGAGCCTCCGGGCTGCGCCGAGTCCCGGGGCGGCGGAAAAGGCCCCGCGGAGCGCGGGGCTGGGGGAGGCGCAGCCGCATGCGGGCAGCTGCGGGGTCTCGCGTCGGAGCCCCTCCTTCCTGCGGCAAGCCGGGCCCCTCTGCGATCCCTGTGGGACTCAGCGAAGGCGCAGCGCCATTCGATTAAAAGCTCTGTTTCTCAGACAGGGGATTCCGAGTATCCCCAGGGACAACACTTGCGCAGACGCTGGATTGAAACGTCAGTCTTTCCCTCCGCGCTCCCCCGGTCGCCATGGTGTGGACCCCCTCGGTGTCGCCGCTGGGGGCGGCACCCTGCGGGGACACAGAGCGGGCGGAGCCGCGCACAGACACGGGGCAGCTGGGTGCACCGCTGGGGCGCTGTTTCCACGGGCGGTTCTGGAGGCTGAGCACACCCCTCAAGATCCGCCCCAAAGCGGGGCAGCTCTGATTGGTTTCTACACCTGTGAGGATCCTAATTAGCGCTGTGCAGCGGCGAGGAGAACAGGCCGGCTGGTCTGCCCAGCGGGGGGATCGTTCAGTGCGGCCGCTCGGGAGCCCGAGGTGCTGAATCTTCCGCTTCAAAACAGCAGAAACTGTGATTTAATTAACTCACTAGAAAATCTCAAATCAAAAATCTCCCTGCTGACTATTCCTCAAGAATTCCGAGTCACAGAGAGGCCCTGTATTATAGTGATAAATTTGTATTTTAGTTCAGTTTTCAGAGGAAAAGATCTCGTGGGCTTTCGGTGTATCTCAGGACGATACTCGTTTTAACTAATCAGAAGAGCAGAGTCCTAAACAACCCATCTGGAAAATAGTGTTAAAGACCGTAGAGGAGATTTTTCTCTGTTTTAAAAAATCAGGTTACAGGCACTACCAACAGATTTTGAAAAGGTACGTTCTGCGGATGACAAATCAAAACTCTTTTCCTCAAAAGCGGGTCGAAGCCAGAAACAAGTCTGAAAAGCTGCGGGCAGATTCCAGGGTGACAGGTAAGGAGACGCTCACACTCGGACAGGGACGTGGGCAGGTCCACGCGGCGGGTAACCGGGAGAGTCACTCGCTACACCCTGGTGGGTAAAAGGAGGGGCTCAGCTGCCCAGGCCCTACAGAGGGTCAGGGTGGGTGAGCTTGGCGGGTCCATCATGGGGCTCAGCCACCAGCACGTGTTCGGCAGCTCTGGGCACGTGGTCTCGAGCATGGCATTGCGTAGAAAGGAAGAATCACTTGTCACCAGGTGGCGCTGGCCGCTGAGGCTTCTCTCAACTGGGTTTCCCGGGCCCGGCCCCTCCATAGGAATTCTAACCCCGCAGCTCCCAGAAGCAAGCTGGGCGCCCCTACTCCAGCCATACTCGTGCTTGGGCAGCCCAGGGTGGCACTAAAGGGCTGCACAGGGCTGGCTTCAGGGGCAAGAGCACATTGCAACTGCAGGGCTGAAAGGAGCACTCTGCTCTGCCCAGAGGCCCGGGGGAAGCACTGCGGGTCAGGGCCGCGAGCAGGTCCCTGTGCTCCAGCCACTGCGGGGGCAGAACATTATCCACTGCAGGGCGGCGAGCCTGCAGACGGGCCCTTGGGCGAGAGAGCCAGAGGACCCTCTTGCCACGGCATGGGAGGGAGGACTGCCTCTCTTATTGTATAAGCGGAGACAACGGCAGGCAACGAGCCAGTCCTGTCGCCACGGACCTCCCCACGCCACACTCTGCGAGAACTTCCGTCTCGCCCGTGTTCACCAAACGACCAGCTTGACAAAGGACTGCTGCACACGCACCTAGTTTTCTTTCTCAAAGTCCGCTCAGGCTCCAGCACTGACTGTCAGCAGTGAAAGCATCTCAGCAGCAAACTGAGCTCCTCACCCCCTGATCTGATAAACGAAACTGCATATGTCTCGGTGCCAGCACAGCGTGAGTCACGCCATCCAGGAGTTCTTCTATCTGCTGGATGCATCATACTGTCATCTAAACACTTCCCCGTGAAACAGGGACCTCGCCGCACAATTTACACTTTGGGACATAGGAGAATCCAAAGCAGGAAAATGAAAAAGAACAACTATTAAAGTCTTCTCTGAGTGGGCGGTCCAGAAAGTAGTGTCTACAGTTTCATTCGGGGGGAAACACTTCTGCCATTTACCGTTTGGGTTCCCAGAAGCCCCAGTGCACAAGGCAAACCACAGACACACAAGCAAACACCACCGTCCCGGAGCGACAGGCCTACACACCGCTTTTTTCTTGATTTTAGCAGCTTTTTGCATCCTCTGAGCAGCATGTAAGAGAAGGGAAAAGCAGGTGGGTGGAGAGAAGGAAAGTCCGGCAGGGTTATTCCAGTCTTGGGCTCAACACCCCAGTGCTCAGACCTGGTGCCCGGCGGAAGCCCAAGGAGGCAGGCGGAAGCTCCTGGCCCAGAGAGGCCCACACAGGCGCCCTGCGGTGTGCACGGGACCACGCGGTGGACCACAGTGAGCAGCACAGCACGCCACCCGGGCTCGGGGGCCACAGGACCCACGCTCGCAGGGCTCAGCATGGCCCCTGCTTGCTCTGCTCTCTCCGGCCTCGACGGACGGCCTCGTGCTCCATCAGAGGCCGGCACGGGTGGGCAGAGGGATGCCAGGGGTGATGGCCAACGCCGCTCACCCACAGGCAGGCAGCATGTGCGTGCCCTGGACCCCCCGAGCACTCTGCTCACCTCACGTGGCTCTCTGACGTGGCCTCACTGTCCCCGCCCACCCTCACCTGCTGCTCGAAGCCAGGCAGTGCAGCATGCACCCAGAGCCACAAGCCCGGCTGGGGTTTCCTTGCGCTCATGCATTTAAATAAAGCATGATTATTATCCCCCTTTCTGGAAATGCTTTGCATGGTGCTAAAAATACACTCATGCTGAAAAGGGGCTTGAGGTGTCAAACAAACATGTTTTACGGTTAGAATGGTTCAGAACGATTATCCGTAAAGCTCTGTGTTTCTGAGGGCCTGGGTGGACGGTTCCTTGGGGAGCCGGCGGTCTTCACACCCGGCCTAGTTTCTGCCCCACCATGTGCGAATCTCCCCGGGCATGGCCGGGCACCGTGACACTGCCCATGCTCACTGAGGGCAGTGCAGTCAGAGCCGGACGAGATGCCTGCACCCCATGCCCCGCTGCTGTGCTCCCCAAAGGAGCCCCAAGGGAGCGTCCTGCGGGGCCCCGGGCACCCTACCTTGACCCTGCTGACGGCCTCCTGCGCCTGCATCATGCGGATGTTTTTGGAGGGGTTGCGCTCGGAGAGCAGCTGGGTGGAGCCCAGGTAGTTGGCGGCGAAGATGATCCCATCGATGAGGTCTTCCGGCTCGCAGGGCCCTGGAACTGAGGGGTGCACAGTGAGGGTCTCCCCAGGGCGAGTGCGTGGACACAGCGCTCCAGAGTCCAGTCTTCACGCCAGGACGGGGCAGCCAGGACGGTGAGCGGAAGGGGCGATCTGGGCCACGGCGTGACCGATTCCTTCCTCACTCCCGTGCCTGGCGGGGACGTCTGTGTACAACCCGCACATGGCCAGAAGACTCAGCGCGGAGTGTTGGGAGGGCCTTCCCGGGCCATTCCCCCAGCGCTCACCGAGGTGGCGCGGCTCCAGGGTGACAGGCACGCGCCTGGACACGCATAGCAGGCGTTGCTTTCTTTGTGACGGCGCCTTCCACACCCCCTGACACCTGCTGGACTGAGGGCGGGGACCTGATGGCGCCTCTCCTCCTCCCAGCCGGTCCCTCCTCTCCTGTCCTGACGTCCTGCTGTCGAAGCCTCCCTTCCACTGCACTCAGGCCCAGGCCGGCGGCACAGGCCTCCCTGCATCCACTGCCTCTAGACCGTGGTGGCCCAGCGGAAATTCCGGGATGCTGTGTCCCTGTGTTGTTCCGCCTAGTGCTCTGGGCTCTGGACCTGTCTCCTGAAGCCGAGGCTGCATGAACAGTCATCCCTCTGCCTTTGTGGATTGGACCAGCTCGGATCGCATGCTAGGTGGCGAGCCCTATGTGGGTGGGCCTGCACAGAACACGCGTGGACCTTTTTCCTCAGGGTCCTTACACACACAGCATGACGAATACTTACCCAGTATTTGCACTGCATTTGGTATCATAAGTCATCTGAAATTGACTGAAAATGCATAGCGGATTGCAGAGGTCATACACAAATATCATAGCTTGATGCCACAGCAGCTGTGGACCCAGCGTCCCAACTCTGGGGACAGGTCCCCGGGGATACTGAGATGGTTGGTTCTAGTTCGATGAACTGTAAAGGGCAGGCAGCAACTAAGGAAGAGAACTACAGGCCAGTCTCCTTAATGAACACAGATGTGAAAATCCTCAATGAGATTCTCGCAAAGAGAATACACAGAGCCAGAAGGAAGATCATCCACCATGACCAAGGGAGACCCATCCCACGGAGGCAGCGATGGTTTGACACACGTACATCAATACATGTTATCAGTATAGTAACAGAGTCAAGCAGAAGAACCATAAGATCACCTCAACCGATACAGAAAAAGCATTCAACATTCGTTATTAAAAACCCTACAGATATTGGAAGAGATGGTCTTTATCTGAACTTGACAAAAGTCATCTATAAAAAAACTGTCAGCCACCATCACACTAAATGTTAAAAAACTGAGATCTTTCACGCTGCAACCAGGAACAAGACAAGGCTGTCCACTGTCACCACTCCTGTTCATTATAGTTCCTGAGACATCAGCAATAGCAATCAGACAAGAAAGAGAAATAAAAGAAATAAAGATAGGAAAAGAAGAAGTCAAACTGTGCATTATTTGCGGATAACATGATATTTTACATAGAAGACCCCAAAAACTCCACCAAAGGACTTATAGACTTAGTAACCAGATTCAGTAGAGTAGCTGGATACAAAAAGCAACTCTGCAGGCCTTGTGATCTGCCGCAAGCCTCGCTCCTGTGCCTGAGAGGGAAGCTCAGGTGCGGACGATGTGGACCTGAGTGCCACGGCCGTGTCCCAGGGGAACTTGACACAGCCGATCAGTGAGGTGGCCGGAGGGCGTGGCCTGGGCTGTCGTCAGCTGCCGCCCAGCTGGGGCTCAGCTGCTTCTGGGCTCCGGGATGGCTGCCTGGTGCCCTCGTCACTCACACCTCCTGCCCAGAGGCCTCTTTCCGGGAACCTCACCCCGCTCCTGCTTCCTTCCTCCCGCCCTGCTCCCCGCCCCCACTCTCCCGGCCGCTCCAGCGTCACAGGGCCAACAAGCCTGCACTCCCCGGGCCCTGCTGCTGACGGCCTTCTCTGCCAGCTGCGATCCCCACCGTGGACGCCTTCCAGCTAGTGTGCCGCTGCTGGGCACCTCGGAGCACCCGCTGGCCCCTCATGCCCTCACCTCTCTCTCTGGCCGTCCGTCTGCCCCAGGGTTTGGCAACACCCTAGCCCGTCTCTTTCGGGGCTGCCCCGCAGGGCAATCAGTGCCGTCAGAAATTTATGTCCAGTCGCGGTCCAACACCCCGACCAGCACGGCCTTTTCCTTCGGAGAGGAACTCCTCCCCCAGAGCCCTCTGCAGCTTTTAGGGTACGGAGGGTCAAACCCAGGGGCTTGTCCTGAACTACACTCAGACCTCTGTGTCCATTCAGAGGCAGTCTTGTTAAGTCACTGAGCTGCCCAGTGTAGGCTCCACTTGCAATCCTCTTGCCTCGGCCTCCTGGAGCAAACGGGTTATAGGCGCCCCCCCCCATCTCTGGGATTTCCTGCAGCCTCATCGCTCCTGCGCACTCCGGCCTGCGTGGTTCATCTGATCACCCTCCTTGCCGCTTCTCTGGGAAGCAGCGGGGTCTCTGCCCCCCTCGCCCTGCAGGGCCCCTGTCCTCGTCCCCTGCACTTGGTCATGTCTTGATCAACCAGGTCCCCCCAAGGGCCCCCAAGGCCTTCGAAACCCTTTGCGGCATTCCTGAATCCAGTGGATGCCTTCTCCTCCCTCCTGAAGCTGAAGTCTGTCTGAGCATGTGCCCCTCCTCCCTGGCAGGCTGCCCAAGTCCCCAACACCCCATGGACGCCATGTGTGCGTATCACACAACTCGATTCTGGGCCCCACAAAGCCAGCGGGTGCTCCGGTCCGCCAGGGCCTCCGTCCTGCTCCGCCAGGACTCAGGAACCCCAAGTTGTGTTCCAGTCCCCAGTGACACGCAGCCACCCTCACCCCTGGGAGCTGGTGCTAGGTGGGTCCTTCAGGAGGTGACGGGGCAGGAGGGGGCAGGGGAGAGGAAGGGAATGAAAAGGGCAACTGACGTGCGTCACACACGCTCACTGACTCCTCACATGTAATGCGATCATGTGCAGCAAACACTAATAAACCCAAGAAGAAGAATTGCACCAAGAGACCCGGACCCGCTCAGACTGGCTGCGTCACCGAGGGCGACGCTGGCTGTTCCATGCGCTCCGTCAGTGAAGTAATGGGACCCTAGATGCTGTGTTCACGAGGGTGGTGGCGAACCCATGGCACCCGAGCTGCAGCCGGCTGCTGTCACTGTCGGGAGCCCTGTAAGGTTCGCCATCCCTGTGACTAGGGTATGACTATGCCACGGTGTCGTTTTAGAATTTAACTAAAAATTATGAGAAGACTTAAATCAGAAAATAGATTCTTGAATAAATGTGCTAGTAAGAGTTGGATACACAATTTTTAGGTTGTAATGTTTTAATACGTGACATCACTCTTAAAGCTAATCTTTAAATGTAGGTATGCATTTTTGGATAAAAAAGAGAGAAGTTATGGACCCTGTGAAGTCCCCCAGGCCTGGGTTACTCTCTACTCCACTGATTGTGCTGTTACGGCAACTGAATTAGATGATCTATTGCTCAATCCTCTGTCTATAAGATTGAAATAATATTGAAATTGCTGAGACATAACTAAATCCCGTACAGATTCGAGCACAATGCTGGAAATGTGGTAAGAGTTCAATAATGAATATGTTAATATCTTTTTAAAGAATGAGATTAGTGCCTTTAAAAACAGGGCCCCAGGGAGCACAGTCGCTCTTTCTGCCATGTGAGGTCACAACAAAAAGTAACCGCCTGCAGTGGTGCCTGGCGCCAACCACACTGTCACTGGGACCCGCTTCCAGCCTGTGGAATAGTGAGGAAAAAATCTGCTGTTTGAAAAGCAGACTACAGCTCTTGCCTGAGGCAGCCTGGGCGGAAACATGAGCCTCCAGCCCCGGAGCTCCAGGCCGGCCTCCCTGCTGGGCTTCAGCGCCGCGGCGGGCGGGCGAGCTCCCTGCCTCCACCTCAGCGCCGCCGCCCTGGCGGCTCCTGAGCCCCTGCTCCTCGGGTTCCTCCAGGCCAGCTCTCAGCAAGCCCAGCCCCGCCCCCAAGCAGCCTGCGGAGTGGCCTTGAGGTTGGACTAGCAGCAACCTAACGATGGGGTCACAGGCCACACAACCCTACAAGGGCACCGGAGAAAGTGGCACTGGACGTCCAGGCTGCTGGGAAGACAACAGGATGCTGCTTCCACTGCAGCACACAGCCCCGGGGACTCTGAAGTAACCGACGGCTCAGAGCCGTCTGGCCTCACGCACGGCGGGCGGAAACTCTGGCAAGCCTCCAGAAAGTGGCCCTGGGGGACTGCCAGACCCTCAGGAGGCCTCCGCCCCTCCTGGGTGGGGCGCTACTAGGGCTTTTGCCTCCCGCAGAACCCTGCAGGAAGCCCCGAGGCCACGCCCCCGGAGGCCACGCCCACACGCTGTCTCCTGCGCGGGGAGCCCTGAGCCAGGGATACTGGCTTGCGGAGCCCTGGCCTTCAAGAGCAGGATTCCACCACGGGGTGGCACTGGCTCCTCCTACCCCACGGGCACTGCCTTTATTCTGAGGCAGCAGCCTCCACCATGGCCCTGGGGCTTCAGCTGATGGACCCGAGAGTTTTCACTGCCCTACGCAAGCTTACCCTTGACCCTTGTCCTGTCCACTGTGCATCATTCAGCAGCAACCGTCCTTTGCCAAGGGTCACTGCGGTCAGAGGCAGTGACCATCACTGGCCAGCAGATGGCGCCACTGTGACCTGCAGGAGGTGCTGGGGTGCAGCGTCTCCAGCCCTATGTGTGAGGTAGAGGCCGGCGCAGCCCCGCGTGGGCCCTGGTTCCTGCCCTGAGGGACGCAGCAGGCCTTGCCTTGGGAGCCCAGCTTCTTCTGGGGAGGCTGCTGCCTTCTGAGCTCTTGCTTGCTAGTTCCTCAGGGGCCCAGTTCTCCGTGCGTTGCAACGTTCACACTTCTGGTTCGGCTCCTGTCTCCGAGCGGTGGTGAAGTGGGCCTCCTCACCCACGGGGCCCAGCTCGGGGCCCAGACTCCTGTGCGTGGGGGCGTCCCACCGGAGCAGCGCCCCTTCCTGGGACACGGCCCGGGAGGAGACCAGGTCTCCATACAGGTGCCTCACCTCTGCGGCGTCCCTGGCGCGCCTGCCTTGCCTCCCTGTCCAACCAGAAACAAGGCACGAGGCTGTGAGAGGGTGCCCTGCCAGCCTGCCCCGCCCCACACGGGGCGGAAACGCCAGAGAGGAGCAGAGGTGGCACCAGGGGGCCAGGCCATCTTTCAAGCACGGTCACACTCCCCAACTGCAATCACGAACCGCGAAGGCGCAGCCAGGCGTTTCTCTCCCGAGGGCAGCGGGGCCCCACATCGTGGTACAAACTGCTCTTGCTTTGCCGCCTCCTGAGACCACCAGAGGGAGACGAATGACAACAGAAACAGGACTTGAAGGAGCCGCGTGTCCCCCGTGGGCGATTCCTCGTTTTCAGGAAGTATTTCGCCTGTGTGCGGTACCTCAGTGCCTGGAACACCCGGCCAAGGACCAGCCCCCCACCCTCTACCCCCAAAAGAGCTTAAACAGCCCCTTAGGAAACCACTCCTCGGCAACCTGGACAAGAAGTGGTGGGGTCTCTCAGAGCCGCCCCCAGGAGGTTCTCGGACCATGGCCCTGCAGAGCTTCCGGGCACCAGCCCGGCTCCAGTCTTAACTGCATGACCAGCCTGGTTCTGCCTGGGCTCCGGGGAGGCAGGGTGATGGTGGGGCACAACGCCAGATGTCCACACGGTGGCGCTCCGGGGAGGTGCGGCTCTGTGGGACCCGAAGTCTCGGGAACAGCCCCAGGCTCTGTGCCTCAGCCCCCTCCCCCCAGCAGGATAGGAAGCAGATGCCTCTGTCCCAGTTTCACACACTAGGGACATCCGAGTGGGGCCAGAAGTCTTACGGTCACTCTCACTAATGTAACTAACTACTCAGCATCTCAGAGCTGGCGAGTGAGGATCTGGGGTCAGTGACTGAAAACATGGAGCTCATGGCTGGAGGGCAAGGCCTGTGTCAGCCCCACAGGGACGAGGGAAATGTGTGTAGAAGGCCCACGGAGACACGAGGAAGAGAGGGTGTCACCCTAGAAAGGAAGCGATGATTGGTGGGGCTGGCATCGTGAAAAATCTGAGCTGAGCTGTGAAAGATGAGGAAAAACTCCAGGAAGTCATAAAGCAGAAGGCAGAGTGCTTTCCAGACAGAGGCGAGAGCAGGTGCAAAGGCCCTGGGCTTGCAGGGAATGTGGCATCTCAGGAAGATGAGGTTTCCTGGTACCAGAGATGGGCCAGAGACAAGGAGGAACAAGGAAGGACGACAGAGAAAGTGTGGCCGGATGCAAGGACCTTGGAGCCGCACCGAGACCGTCACTCCACAACCTCAGCCGGGGAAGTTCCCTGAGAGCCTAGCACGGAGTGGCCAGAGGCAGACAGCAGAGTGAATGGAGGGCGGCCGGGGGGCCACTGGAGCGGTCCAGGCACGGGTGACGACGGTGGCGGATGCAGAGGAGGGGAGCGAGGAGGACTGCGAGCAGGGTGGCGCCCAGGACGGGACGAGGGCGAGGCGGACTGGCGAAGGCCCTGCTGCGCGCTGAGGGCCCGGGCGGCAGACAGGCCGGGGGCCGAGATCCCAGGCGAGGTTAGCTGGAGGGCCAGGGCACCTTCGGGGCTCAGGGGGGCTGCTGAGGGGCCGGGAGTCACACAGGTGTCAGGGGAGGCAGCGGACACAGCCAGTCGTCCAGGGGCCGGGAGCCAGCTCCTCAGAGGTCAAGTTGGCAGGGCCCGGGAAGGGGACAACCCGCTAGACCCACGCTGGTGGCAGCCACCTGCAAGGAGCCTCACATGCTGGGCACTGCCAAGGAGGCCAAGCAGATCCCAAGGGCAGCAGGCCCGGAGCCAGTCGGTGCGTGGAGGGTGCAGGAGGTGCAGGCCGTGGGGCAACCCGTCCCCAAGCCTGGCGCCGAGGAGACAGCAGAGCGGCAGTGTGCCTGGCACAGCAGAGGGGCACGGCGACCCAGGAGAGAAGATGTCAGATGAAGCGAGGTGCCACAAGGCCTCTCGATGCCACAGACTGAGCAGACGGCCCAGTCAGCGCAGGACCGGCCTCGGGAGCCGGGTCTCATCCGGGGAGAGGAGCAGGGAGCCGTGGGTGCCAGTCACGTAACCGAGTCCCACGCTGGACCTTCTGCCACACAGCCGGGTGTGATCTCAGGCCCAGGAAGGCTCTGTGGCCCCCAGGGCCTCCTGCTCCTCCAAGCCAGCCGGATGCTGCTTCCCAGCCGAGGGCCGAGCCATTGAGAGAACCCTCTCCTAAAAGTGATCCTGTAAAGTTGGTCGGAAGGGGGCGCTGTCTGTACATTCAGATCTGTGGGACAAGCGCTGGGAGGCGTGGCCACTGAAGGGCGGGGCCTGGAGCTACTCGGTTTAGGAACACAAGGTCACAGGCTGCCCAGGGTCAGAGAACCCACGACAGAGCGGGGGAAGGTCACAGCTGAGTCCGAAGCAGGCTAGGCTTGCAGAGACGGATGCTAAACCTAAGCGTGCGTGTGCAAGGATGACGTCCCAGGAGAAGCATGATGAATTTAAAAATCAGCAAAGGAGGGAGAAGGCATATGCCTCGGCTGTGGCTGCAGCAGTGTGTGTCAAAAGAACCTGGAAACTCCCGCTACTCCTGAACAGAGACCCCCGTGGGGCAGCGGGGCTTTGCACAGCAGCCTCTGCACACTGCTGGGCCAGGCACTGGTCTGGGCACGTCTCCAGGACTCGGGGCGGGAGCGTGGAGCAAGGTGGAGAAAAGATCAAGATCCAGCACCTAAGAAGGGTGAGATATGCTCGCACCATAACAGATCAAATGTTACACATTACACATCCTACAACATGCCAGGACATCACATGGTGCCATTAGTATGCACAGTTTTGCTTTTATGCATCAGTTAAGAACATGTTTTAAAGCTTATGCAAAAACTTAAAAACCAGGAAGAGAGTGTCAAATGCAAGAACAGTTATCTACAGAGAAAAGCCATAAATGGGGAAGGGGTAAAAAAAAATAGGGAAAGAAACTGGACACCTTGGCATATACCCTGCGTCGTATGTTTGACTTTGGGACCCTGCAAGTATTTTATATAATTACAAAATAAAATTCAACAACAACAACAAAAAGCAAACTCCTAAAACTTAAAAATGAGACAAATGAATCTGTGCATCTACTGGCAACATAATCACAAAAGGGAAAATTCCCAATTACTGCACGGCACAGTCCTTTGATGAACATCCCTGGGGAGCTCTAAAGACAAAGGTAAATGCAAATAAGTAGCCCCGTGTCCTTGGCAGCGTGGATGCTGTCGTTGTTTAGAGGCTGTTGTGATTAGAAGAATAAAACAAGTGCATAATCGCGGTGGCGTCCTTGAGACTGAGGACCTGGGCACAGGAGGAAAGAAGCAAAGGATCCATAGTCCTGAGGAAGCAGCAGCGTGGCCCACGCGCGGCTCCTCTCCAGACACAAAGTCCATCACTGCCTACGACAAGGATCCCCACACGTAGCAGCTTAAAACGACAAACACCTCTTATCTCGTGGTTTCTGTGGGTCAGGGATCCGCGTGCCGCTTGGCTGGTTGCTTCCAGCTCAGGACGTCGCAGGCCTGCAGCCAGCGTGGCCACCGAGGCCGGGCCATCCTGAGGCCGGGGCTGGAGAAGACCCGCTTTTGAGTCCACCTGAGAGACTGCTGCCCAGAGACACGTGTCCTGCACTGCTCAGCCCTCTCGACCAGACAACTCACAACCACAACAGCCCGGCCCCAGCGGAGGGCCTCAGAGAACACTGAGAGCGGGAAAGGGGGCCAGATGGAAGCCTCCGGCTCTGTAACCGGCCCTGAAATGTGTGCACCGTCCTCTCTGCTGGAGGCTGCTCACCAGGAGGAGCCAGCCAGTCCAGCCCAGCCCAAGGGAGGCGGCTCATCAAGGACACGGACACTAGGACGTGGTGATCACAGGGCCGTTTAGACGCTGCCCACTGCAGAGAGCTGGGTACTGACCAGTGACTGAATCTCTGAAACGAGCATTCACGGGGCCCGGATTATGGTCTCTACTATCTCAAAGGCTCTTTGGAGGAAAAGCCAACTAGTCCTAGTCCTGGGACAAGTAATTTTAAGGTGGTCCTGAATGTCTAATATTGTCAGACAGCGAATCAAATGCTACTGGGCCAGACCCTCAGGACTGATCCTCAGCCCCCGATGAAGCCCTGAGGAGCCAGTGATGACACAGGCAGGGAGGAAGCAGGAAGCAGGAAGCAGGAAGCAGGAAGCAGGAGGATGCGAGACTCTAAAACACACAGTTCCTGGGCACAGCGCGTAAAACCTGGTTGTCTTTAGAGGATATTAGGTAAATTAGTTAATTTAAAATTAATTAAAATGGCTTTTTATGAGAACTATATGCAGCATAACCAAATATTTGATAAGTTTCTCTGCAGAGAAGTCCAGCTCATCCATGCAGGGGAAACAATAATCAATTAGTGGATGTAGACAGTGGACATGAATTGACGTTAATATCACCAAAAGACAATCAGAAATCATGTACCTCCTGATGGAAAGTCGCTTATCTATGAAGTTTTCCCCCAGTCAAACTGAATATGTTATCACACTTATTTTTTAAAATGCCATTTAGTGGACACAAAAGAGAGAGGAATATGCTGAACAATGCTGTGGAACCCAGACTACAGCAAACTATAGAAGAAATGGAGATTTTTCCACAACCCTATCAACAAAATGGCTGCTGAGAAGGAATACAGGGAGATGGATGGAGACCCTGTGAAATAAGAGCCCTAAGAGATGACAAGACGCATTAGCCAACCAGTGTGTGGACTCGATTCGGACCTCCACCCGGAGGGGCCCACGCAAGTGGGGATGCAGCACTCACAGGGCATCTAATGACGAAAGGAAATGACGGAGAATTTCATCTTATTTGTGAGAACCGCACTGGCTTGTTTCTTACAGAACAGTCCTTCTGTTTTGGAAATGCATACTTAAAATATTTAAAGAGAAGGCGACACGAGGGCTGAGATTTGCTTTAGAGAAACCTGAGAGAATGGAAGGGGGGGGGGGTTAAACGTCACTGGCCAGGAGTGGGTGAGTCCTGGTGAATGGGAACGGTGGTGGGTATACTATTCTCTGCTTTGTATGTGTTTGAAAAAATGTTTCATAAAAAATGATGGATCTTTCAAAACAATGCTATATTTTAGTAGTGAGCATATTTCATGGTTATATAACATCATTTCTTATGTTCTGCCCAATTAAATTAGACAAGAGGAAGAAGTAGCAGAGAATAAAACAAGAAACAGCCAGAATCATTCTAATTTGCAGATGGTGTGATGTATGCCAGGAAAAAACTAAAAAGAAAACTGTTAAAAATCTAGTTTGAAAAGAATAAGAGAATTCATTAAGCCAATGCTTTCAAATTTAATATCATAAAATAGGTTTCTTTGTGCATACAAATGCAACAAGTTAGAAATAATAAGTAATAATATTTATGACAACAGTAAAAAAGAGATAAAACATCAAGGACTTGATGCAAAAAGACATGTGTGGGATTTCTGTGAATAAGGTTTAAAGACAAAGGAAATAAATTTGAACAAATGGAAAGATAAAGCCTGCTTTGGCTAGGAAGATTCTATACAATGTAGGTGGCATTTTCTCTCCGAAAAGATAAATTTAATTCATGCTAAATAAAGATGCCAATGGGAATTTTTAGTGTAATTAAACGAGTTGATCTGCAAGTTTCTAAGAAAAACAGACCCACAAAATTATCCAGGGAAAATGTGAAAAGCAATGATGTTGGCAAAGGCAGACAGGGACAATTTCTACCAGGTAATAAAATGCACCATTAATTCCCAGTAAATAAAGCAGCCAGGTCCGGAGCCTGAAAAGATAGTCCTTACACTCCATTAGAAACCACAGGTGAGGGTGAAGAAGGCAGCCTCCCAAACCAGAGCACGGAACATGCACTGAACAGATCTGGAGACGCTCAGAACACAACCCTTCCTGTGTCCATACACCAATATGCAATCCACAGATTTAATTTTAAAATAACACCATAAAAATTCGGGAAGAAAGCTTTATTTAAAAAAAAATCTTGAGAGTGTAAAGGTCATGCTACCATCAAAAGATCAGTAACCTTGCCGGACATGGTGGCTCACGCCTGTCATCCCAGCACTCGGGAGGCAGAGGCAGGAGGATTGCTGAGTTCGAGGTTTGCCTGGGCTACGTAGTGAGCTCAGGGCCAGCCTGAACTACAAAGCGAGACCCTGTCTCAAAAAAAAAAAAAAAAGTTCAGTAACCTCAAAGACAGAAAATTGATACATCAACTCCATAAAATGCTCAGCAAAGTAAAAATTGTGTGATATGAAATAAAGACAACAGTAATGTGGAGAGAATTTAGCAGCATAAATCAAGAGCTTACTGGTTTTAGACACAGAAATAATGGATAAGGGATACCATCAATACCAGCGCCAGAGGCTGAGGGTGGGTGGGTGGAGAAATGGGGCAGTGTGGTCAAAGGGTACAAACTGTCAGTTTTACATGAATAGGCTCTAGGGTGCTAACAGATAGCATGATGACCGTTGGTTACCACCCTCCGTATTCCTGGGTTCCACGTTTGCCAATTCAACTGACTTGGATTGAAATATATTTTCAAAAATTCCATCTATACTGAATGAGTACAGACTTTTTATTGTCCTTACTTTCTAAACAATATATACAACTGCACTGACGTTGCATTAGGTGCTATAAGTCATGTAGAGGTGACTTAGTGTATAAGAGAGGATCTGGGTAGGTTACATTCAAATATGACATCACTTTCTGAAAAACAGCCACACAATGTCTAGTTACCAGTAATATTGTAATAATCCCCCCCAAAAAACTCCATAGAAGAATGGACAAGGGAATCTGAAGTTTTCCCCAGAGGCTCATGAATGAAAGACTTGGTTCCACCTGCTGGCCCTGTAGGGGGCGGTGGAACCTTGAGGAGGCGGGGCCTAGTGGGAGGAAGTTCAGCCATTGGGGGTGGACTCTGGAGGAGACACCGGGATCCTGGTCGCTTCTATGTCCCTCTTTGCATCCAGACCACAGTGAGGTGAGCAGCTCTACTCCACCACAGGCCCCTGCCAAGATGTACTGCCTTGCTACAGCCCAAAGAGATGAGGCCAATTTACCGGGGACTGAAACGTCTGAAATTATGAACCAAAATAAAATGTTTCCTCCTTAGTAGTTGATTGTCTCAGGCATCTGTCACAGCAACAGAAAGCTAACCTGGGATTCACACAGACAAGGCTCGAGAGAAGAAACGCAGATGGTTTGTATGACTCCTCTTCAGAAGAAAGACAGGCACAAGAAGCCGAAAACATGCCCCTTTTTGCCTATTAGCCTGAGGCTAAGAGGAGACAGCCGAGAGCACAGTCCTGGTGACAACCAGGAGCGGCATGCCCGGCCCCTCTGGGAAAGGTGCTCCGACCAGGTCCATCAAAGCTGCCGTGCCACGGCTCTGCGAGGGCTCTGTCCAGGAAGTCACTCTATCAAGAACTCTCGGCCGGACACAAAGGCATACATATCCGCAAGGCTGCTCCTTACGGAGCCTGCCGGAGACCACCTCG
>PVIC010025939.1:0-24884 GCA_004025085.1 Thryonomys swinderianus
GCCAGAACTACTGAGCTAAATCTTCAGCCCTCTTTTTATTTTATGTGTTTTTAGGGAAAAGCAAGCACACTCACCAATGGCTTGTCCCTACATCCAAACCCCTAATATGCGTGACTGCATTCAATGTCTATAAAGTTCTTCTATGCAGGGCTATCCCTAACTGGGGTTAGGGGAGACAGGATGCAGGTATCAATTAACTGCTTGGCGCTGAGAAGGGTCGATGGAGAGCAACCACAGCCCTTCTAGGGAGCCGATTTAATAGAACTTAAATGAAAACCATGTTGTAAATTAGCACTAAAACCTGTTTATGAAGTATATCTGGTGGATAGTAGTAAAACAAAAAATGTCTAGCACTTTAGCTGTTTTTATATGTATGATTAGTTAGAATTTGACAGTCTATAGTCAATAATAAGCAAGTACAAGTAATTTTTTTTCATACTTTTCTACTGGATGTTTAAGAACAAGTTACTGTGAGACCTGTATCAAATACAGTTAATCTCCTACCATCTAACAAGGTCAAGCAAGTGTCCTCAGGTGGTATTGTGGAACACGCGGAGTCTCTCAGCTCTCCTGTTAAGTGTCACCCAACAGGATATGTCACGGCCTTGCTTGACCATATTGCTTTTTGCAAAAGCATGGGAGTTTTTTTTTTCTCACCAGATGACATCCCTTTGGCACACTTTTGTAGAATCATAGGGTCTCCTGGAGAAGGTTCCCTCCTGTCCTGGATCTCCAGTAGTTGTAGCTGACCTAGGATGGCCAGGGCCAAAATATTGGCTGCCTTTTTGGCCCAGTTCTGGCCTCTTGAACTTTAGTTGTTAAACACCCAGGAGAGAAGATCAGTCACAGAGCATTTGCAAGTGGAGTACTGAACTCAACTATTAAATCTACCTGCATATAAAGCATTTAGGAGTAAAAACACAGGAGGCTGTTACAGTTGCTAATCATGGTTTGTTTGTTTTTTTTAAGTGGTTAAGTCACTACCCAATGTTAATAGAAAAGGGCCTTAACTAAAGAACTATACATAATATTTTAGCATGACAATTGTGACATTATTCTTGTGATATACTTAAATGTGTCTCTACAATAAAATAGCCATTGTTAGACATACTTACTCCCCCAGTGTAAGGCAAATGCTTGAATCAAAAGATGAATGCCATACACAATGTTTTGTTTTGTTTTGTTTTTGAGACAGGATCTCGCTTTGTAGTTCGGGCTGGCCCTCAGCTCACTATGTAGCCCAGGCAAGCCTCAAACTCAGCAATCCTCCTGTCTCTGCCTCCCGAGTGTTGGGATGACAGGCGTGAGCCACCACTCCCGGCACTGTGGTATGTGGTGCTGATGGCTGGTGGGCGTGAGTCTCCACACCCAGCATTGTATGTGGTTACCGGGGATCGAACTCAGGACCTTGCGCTTGCGAGGCAGGTGCCAGAACCACTGAGCTAAATCTCCAGCCCCCATAAATACATCTTGTGCACACATAAAGTAGCAATAACAAGTATCACAACTATATTGAACCTTTTATCCTTAATGTAGTTTGGTACCAAACACTCCCTCCTTTGTAAGGAAATTAATATTTGAAGATGACCAATATAAACATAACATGGTTGGAATTTTACCAATATAAACATTTTACAACAACATTTTTAGAGCTCAAATCTTTGATGTGAACAATGCAACCAGTGGCCATGACACTGAGACATATTTGGGTGAGTTTCTCATAAGGCTGTGAAAGTATTGGTGGTCCCACTAGTGAAGAAAGACCAGAATAATTATGTTCTGGGCAGCTGCTCCTCTGTTCACCAAGGGGAATTCCATTTATCTGTCTCCTCAACTTCAAGGGTTTTTTTTTGTTTTGTTTTGTTTTTTTGAGACAGGGTCTTGCTTTGCAGTTCAGGCTGGCCCTGAGCTCACTATGGAGCCCAGGCAAGCCTCGAACTCAGCAATCCTCCTGTCTCTGCCTCCCGAGTGCTGGGATGACAAGCGTGAGCCACCACGCACGGCACTTCAAGGGTTTTTATTCATTATTCAAAAGAATTTTTATTTTATGATTTGGGAAAACCAGATTGTGGCAATAAATACACCATCCATAGCTGAAAAAACCTGTTTGAATCATTGTAATCAAGGGGAAACAGTACTTTTGTAAAATAAGTTTGAGCATCACTAGCAGCCTATGGAAAGAAAGATGAGCCTTCAGTAACTCTCACCTGAGAGCCGTTCCGCTGGCAGCTCTACAGACACTGGACTTCCTGCATCACCATGGCCCTGGAGTTTTCCTCCATTCTCCACTTCTACAAATTTGTGTTTAGAGCGCACCCATCCGGGGTGGTGCTTCTTATCTGTCCGGCCCAGCAAACCCTGCCTATAATAGGCCATCTGCAGTAGCAATGGTGAACCTACAGAAATGATGCCCAAACTGCAACCCCAAACAACCCCTTAATCACAAAGTGCCAACACCACAATTAAACCCAAGTGCTGAGGTTTTAGTTTAGAAAAAAAGAAAACTGTATTAACATCTTTTGTCTTAGGAGAGAAACAAGTAACATGCATGCCACGGCTCGCCACCTTCGGTTTAGACCGCTCCGTGTGGACTGTGGGGTCTGCAGAGGCCCGGATTCTTCCTCCTGGGGAGAACCTGGCTGTCCCTTCTCTCCACAGGCGGACGGCCCGTCGCCTGTCTGCCTCCCACACTGTCTGGACGAGGCTCTGCCAGCTTTGGTCCCTGCGGCCGAGCGGATGTGTCTGTGCTTCCCTCCGTGTCGAGGCTCTTGGATCTGGGGTCACAGGGTGGGGACCTCTTAGCTGAGTCCTCGGACACAGAGTGCCTGGTACCTGGGGGTATTTATGGAGAGGGTGGGCCGTGCATCCCTAACCCACTATGTGAAATGCTTTGAAATCCAAAGCGTTTTCAGTGTTATGGCAAGCTTCAGAGAGCTGGATTTGAGCGCTGAAAATCGCAGGCTTTCGGGCTCCCCTAGCCTTTCAGAATCCTGCAGCCCAGTGAGCCAGGTGCTTGTTTCTGTCTCTTTTCCCTCTGTGTCTACCTGGGCCTTCCTCTCGCTGTGCCCCCAACGCTCCAGACTTTTCCTGCAGAGCTGGCAGCGCCATCTTGGACCACAGCCCCCTTAGGAAGCTCGGGCTTTCCGTCTCCTGCACTTTGTGGCTCGGAAACACGGTCCCCACCCTCTGTCTCCTGTCCTCTGGCGTCTCTGTGAGCAGTTCCGAGTCTTCCCAGCCTGGGACTCGAACCCTGCTCGTTCATTGCTTTGCGACTTTCGGGGAGTGCCAGGCGCACTTGACCCTGCCGGAGCCACGCCCGCCGTGCTCTGTAAGCGTGCTTGTGTCCGCTCTGGGGTGCAGCTCAGACGCTGGCTCCAGGTTGCCCTTGGAGGCTGCTGCTCTAAAGATCGAAGTAGGAGCACGGCAGCGTTCGGGGCAGGGCCAACCTTCCCGCCAGCACTGACACACCACAGTGGTCCATCCAGCAGCCTTGCTGTGAAGGCTGGGGGAGGGGCGCCACCGCCAGCCTGGTGCTAGCTCTCCCTGACCTCGCTGTCTTCTTACCACACGGGTGCAAGTCACAACTGCTGGAAGCTGTGCACCTGCAGCTCTGCAGAGGCCGCTCCCCCCACACGCCATCTGTCTTGGGGCTCCCTGGGCTCTGAGTTCACTCTGAAGCAGGGACGCAGGGAGTCCCCAGCTCTGCCAGTGCCGGCCACTCACCCTGTGCCATGGGCACCCAGGGCGGGGCTGGCTGCTGGGCTCTGACACACTGGCAACGGGAAACCTCTGCCCCGCACACACTGACCTCGCCTGCTGGCCCAGAGCACCAGGGGCCCATTGCACCTTGCGGGCGGACGCCTGAGCTGCCAGGATCTGCTCAAGGTCTAGCAGGGCCTTTGGGATGGGCGTGGCA
Source organism: Thryonomys swinderianus (assembly GCA_004025085.1). Lineage (NCBI taxonomy): Eukaryota > Metazoa > Chordata > Mammalia > Rodentia > Thryonomyidae > Thryonomys > Thryonomys swinderianus. Next base: position 3,917 of record PVIC010025939.1, read on the forward strand.
ATCCACGGGGCCCATGTCCTTGCACACAGGCTCCACAGCCCAACCTGCACGTGCTCCCGTCTGTCTCATGTCTGTCTTGTTTTTAAAGGTCAAACTGACAGATCCCAAAGGGAAAGACTTCTGTGGCGGCGTCATAGTACGGGAGAGATTTGTGCTGACCACAGCACAGTGTTCACGACTGCACAGAAATATCAGTGTCAAAGCAAGTAAGTATGTTTTGCGAATTTTTGTAAGATCACAGTGGGAGTACAACTTATTTCAAATAAAGACAGGACTGAACTGAGACAGATCAGAGGACACATGTACACACCCGGCAGAACGTCCGGGCAGCAGCGGGCAAGTGTGACTAGTCGGCAGCAGTCCTGAGGGCACAGAGAGCCGGTGGAGGTGGACTCAGCTTGGCCGCTTGCGTGTGGCTCTGCCCGTCGCCTGGTGGATCTGTGCTGCCCTCTCCTCTGGGTGGACAGATGGGAGTCCGTGAAGTCCCTGTGACAAGCTGCCGGTGTGCTCAGTAACACATGTGAGCGACTTCGGAGGAACATATCGCACTCCTCATCCTCACACAGCCGGAAGTCTCATCCTGAGAAGCTCCTCCCACTCCCCAAAGAGAACCGGCTGCCCGCTGGGAGGCGTGGCCTGGCAGGCTGACAGCTGCACCCGCAGCTCTGCAAAGCCCGCTCCCCCCGCCCCTCCCGACGGAGGGGCCGCCTGTGACCCGGGTCACATAAGCATGCCAGCCCTCCGCGCGGTCAGTCTCTGAGCAGTTCCTCGTCCGATTCCAGGTCCCACCAGGCCGGGCGAGGCCCCACGGACAGCCAGGGTCCGGCGTGCGCACGTGCATGAGCACTATGACGCGGAGTCGGGCCAGGACGATGTCGCCCTGCTGGAGCTGGAGCGGCCCGTGCAGTGTCCGGACTGGGGGCTCCCCGTGTGCGTTCCCGAGTGGGACTTCGCCGAGCAGGTCCTTGTCCCAAGGACACAGGGCGTCCTCAGCGGCTGGATGATCAACGGCACCTACCTAGGCAGCACACTGCTGACCCTGCCGGTCACACAGGTGGACAGGGGGAAATGTAGCCAGGCCCTGAACGTCACCACCACCACGCGGATGTGCTGTGAGAGGGGCACTGTGGCGGCGGGGCCATGGGCGGCAGGAAGCGTGGTCACCAGAGAGCACCAGGGCACCTGGTTCCTCACTGGGATCCTGGGCACGTCGCCGCTGCCACAGGGGCAGGCAGCCACGTTCCTCGTCACTGCAGTCTCGAGATACACACTCTGGTTCAGGCAGACAATGAAGTGACCGGGTTCAGCCAGAAAGGGCCGGTGGCAAGTGTGGGCTCCATGCGAGGAGATGTGAGAGCCCGGCCCAGCTGCGGGTCACCGCCCAGTGCTATGACCTTCCTCTCTGCGGAGGTTTTATCTAAATCAAGGCATCGGGGAAACACTATCAAATCTGGAAAATCGACCAGACTCAAGTCTGCTTTTACAAAGACGCCTTAAATTAACCAAGGATTTCAATAACATAAAAGACTCAGAGTTAATATACACAGAAGTCCCTTAGAAAATAATAATAAAGAATATGCCATGAGTATAAATTCAGAGTATCTTTCTTTATAAAAGGAACTACCAAACATTATGAAGATCACCTGCCTGAACTGCTGCCCGAGCCTCCCCAGCCTCAGGTGCTACAGGCCAGCAGCCGCTGCACCTCCCGGAGAAGGGCACCCGGTCTCCAGGAGGCTGACGTCATCGAGGGTCCCAGACAGTGGGGCGAGCCGGCGGGTGTATGCTGGCACCCAAGAGGGCGCTGGAAGGCTCCAGCCACAGTGAGGCTCAGGCGGCCGGGGCAGACTGGCATGGCCAGGGATCCAGGCTCAGGGCTGTTTTCCTGCGGACGCCTCCTCAGCACACAGTAGACAGCGGGGGGAACGGGTTCTGCTTGCTGACGACCAGCTTCTGGTGCTGGTGGGATATGTAGCCCTTGATGTGGCCCTGGGAGAGGAGACCAGCGGGTCGAGACTGGGGACACGGAGCTTACCCCACAGGCCTCGAGGCCTCAGGTGGCATGCCCCATGCGGTCAGCTCTGTCGGGAACGACCTCCCACCGCCAAAGGTCTCGCAGGGCACACCCACCATGTAGATCAGGTTTGCCAGGATGCACTGCACCTCATCCAGGTCCACGTCCTCCACGTGCATGAACCTCAGGGCCACCAGGAAAGCGTCCAGGGACAGCTGGTGGGTTCTGAGTAACAAATACCTGGAAGAGGGAGAGGCCCGAGTCCTTGTAAGAAAATGGCACCAGGCATGTCAAGGACATGCCAGTTTCACATTGGTGGGCAGCCGAGACAAGGAGTTTTCAAGAACTCTGAGAGCAACACCCAAAGAGGCTGATTGGCTATATCCAAGAACAGGAGGCCACCTACCACAGCAGGAATGACAGCTAAGGACGGCTGGGAACTCCCACAAAGCCTCATGTGAGGAGAACGGAAGACTGGCTGATCGGATGGGACCATCTCCAACGAGTGGCTGAGCTTGCGTATGAGCCACACACCCTGGGCTCGAGGGACAGAGATGGCAGGACCCGCTGGAACACTGCACTCTCTCCAGCCCAGACCTGAACCTGGGTTCAGCGAATGACTCGGACTCGACTTGGCTTCACATTCACGTAACAGGGATCGGGACCTTGTACCTGTCTGTGTCTCGCAGAGCAAGGGTCTGCTGAGCGGAGGTGCACGCGAGGGAGCCCCTGCCTGTCTCACCTGTTCCCATCGCTCGCTCTTGCGTGAGGCGCCGACAGTGATGCCTGGAGGCCTCACGGCTGCCGTAAGGGGGGAACCACAGGTTTTCACGGAGGAACAGCCACTAAGCAGGATTCTGACTACTTTTAAACTGCTAAGACAAGCAGCTTGCACATTTCCTGAGTATCTCACTGAGGAGAAGATGACTGTTTTCACGCGTTACCAGCTCTGAAGAGGACGCAGCTTACACGAGCGTCCTGCAGCACAACGGCTGCTCACTATTTCTGACAGTGACCTGCGTGACGCGGACGGCCTCCAGGGCCTGCGGGCTGCACCTGGCCCGGCACAGGGGCGGCTCGCACAAAGGGAGGAGAGGCCCAGCCCTGCGGGGCCCACAGCGCACACTTTCTTGAAGAGGTTCCTGTAGGTGATGATCTTCAGCTTCTCCAGAATGAGGAAGATGCCACAGCGGATGAAGAAGGTCTCGTGCCTGGCCAGCGCCTCGTGCAGCAGCAGCAGGTTCCCCTCGCTGGGCACAGCAAGGGAGACAGGAGCCGCGTGAGCACCGCCCTCGCATGGCAAGGTCTCCGTCGCTTCCCGGAGAAAGGGCAACACCTACCTCACAGCTTTGGTCACCTCGGCGAACTGCATGAGGTGGTACTTTCTCAGCAGTTCCACGGTCGGCATGTGGCCCTGCGGAGAAAAGGGAGTTTTCCAGAGCGGCCATGACCTCACCAGGGCGTCAGAAGCTCAGGAGCTACAGAGGACGCCCGGGGAAGGCAGGACTGGGATGCTAGCTCTGCAGGGTCTGTCACTGCCTGACGGACCCTTGCCCCGGAGCGCCTCATGCCGGCCACGGGTGTGACGGGACAGGTGTGAGGAACGCAACGGCACACACACGGACTGAGGCGCAAGGGATGCCTCTCTCGGGAGAATCAGCGGGGAGAGCACGAGCCCAGGGCAGGCGGCCAACACCCCTCCCGCGCCCTGGGCCGTGTCGCTGTCCCCTGCATGTGGGGATGATCCCATTTTTACTCACCAGTTATTAGTTTTGGGTGAAAGAAAAGCTGCTCCACTGTTGCGAGGCTGTAGCAGCCAATTAATTTACCAACTATGAGGTTTTTCTACTTGAGGAGAGTGAATTTGGGGGAACTACACCAGACACCTACAGACAGGCTGCAAAGACAGTTTTCTTTCTTGGTTAACCCAATGCTACAAGTTTAAGCTGAACAGTATGAATGTTCAGCTTCAGAGAGTTGCTTTCACAAGAACCAATACAAGCACTGCCTGCTGGGAGGGCCGAGGGCAGGCAGAGGGAGGCCGCTCACCAGCTCACCATCCTGCGCTCTGTCCAGCCTCGGAGGCGCAGTCCCTGCGCACGGGGTGCTCGGCCCAAGGGGCCTGGCCTCCTGCACGGGACCAGCCACTCACCAGCAGCATCTTCACGGGCAGCAGGTAGATGAGGATCATCCTCTTGTTCTTCTGGCTGGCGCGGTGGCAGTGCTCGAAGGCGAAGGACAGGTACTCCTCAGCTGCCGGGCAGACACGCACGTCAGCCTGCGCAGGCAGCCCTGGGCACCCACCACCCTCCTGCTCCCGTCCTGCCCGCATTGTCACAGGTTCTAATCACGTCAGAATCCTCTGAGGACAGACTTCAAACACAAAACAGATTTTTATTTGCCCAGATTAACTCCACAGACTGCACAGTACAGACACCTGGACACTGCCAGCACAAGGAGGGCCCCGCGCTCTGCTCAGGCCTGAAGGCTGAGGCCCAGGGCACGGTCCACCCAGGACAAGGAGAGGCAGCCAGGGCGCGGCCACCTCAGGGCCTGGGGCAGCAGACTTCTGGGTGGGGACCACTGCACCTGCTCTCCAACCACAAGGCCCTGTTGGGCAAATACACATCAAACCTTGCACAGGGAGCATGGCTGCCACAGGGCCCAGATGTCCCCCCGAGCGTGAAGCTGCGGTCGCCAGGGAGCAGCCCCAAGGCCAGAGAGGGCTGATGTGTGCACATCCGTCAGCCCCGCTGGCGACCCGTCCCCCCGGCCTCCTGGATAGTACAAACCCAGCCCCCAAAGCCAGCGCCAGTACAACTGCTGACCCTAAGGGTTTGTAAATGTGTCAGCTCTTACATCTTCCTTGCACACAAGATGTCTAGAGGGGCGTGAATCTTTGAAACTAGAAATTAATGAAAATGTACAACAAAGGGCTGAGATGCTCCAAATCGTCTCTTTGCTACATATGTAACGTAAAAGCCACTGGAAAGTGCTGGAACTACTCCACTCTCCACATCTTCTCGCCACCTCACTGCCCGGGCGCATCCCAGGGCTGCAACTCCCAGCGGGAGAGGAGAATCGAAGCCCCCAAGGTGGTGGGCAGCGGACCCCAAGGCCAGAGCTGCTGAGCCAGCTGGAGTCAGGCAGGCAGTGGGCCTTTCACAGGAGAGTCACAGTGGAGCGGGCGGCCTGGAAGACGCCTTTAGCGCGAAGGGTTTATAACTCTGGCTCTGGGCTGCCATGCCGACACGTCACGTCTGGTTCTGTCAGCTCTTCACACTCCCGGCCGGCTGAGCAAACTGCGCTGCCAGCATGGCGGGCTGCAGCAGGACCTAACTTAACAGCATCTGCCTCACGAAGAGAGAAAATGGGGGCGGGAATAACCAAGGAAAAGCCTTGGAAAGCCCGAGCGGTCGGTCTGTGCGCGCCCAAGAGGGAGGCGCTGCCGGTGCTGTGCTGCCCGGGCCTCTGCCGTAGACTCCGCGCAGTGCGGCCCGCAGACAGCTGGCACGTGGCAGGCCCGTGTGATCGGGGTCAGACCCAACTACCTCGGCCCCGGGGTCTGGAGAGAGCGACCAGCAGGAGCTGCGGTAATCGTGCAGTCAAAGGCCGCCACGGTGGCACAACGCAAGCCAGGACCAAGGCCACTGCCCACTGAGCAGTTCTGTGGGACTTCCGGGAGCCCCAGCAAACAAGATGGTCACTCCACTCGGAAACAAGTGGGGTGTGACGACACGCCGGCACGCCCAGCACTCAGGAGGCTGAGGCAGGAGCATTACAAATATGATCCCTGCTTGGGCGACTCAGCAACTTAATGAAACCCTGCCACAAAACGAGAAGAGGGCTGAGGATGTAACTCGGTGCAGAGACTCTGGGTTCGAGCCCAGTACTGCAAAAAGAAAGGAAAGAACATTGCCATCACCCCGAGACTGGCTTGCATCCCCGAGACCTGCATGGATTAAGAACCTTCAGATGCAGGGCCAGAGATTTAGCTCAGTGGTTCCAGCACCCACCTTACCAGTGCACGGTCCTGAGTTCAATCCCCCGGTAACCACATACAACACTGGGCGTGGAGACTTACGCCCACCAGCAATCAGTACCACATACCACAGTGCCGGGCGTGGTGGCTCACGCCTGTCATCCCAACACTCGGGAGGCAGAGGCAGGAAGGACTGCTGAGTTTGAGGCTTGCCTGGGCTACACAGTGAGCTGAGGGCCAGCCTGAACTACAAAGCGAGACCCTGTCTCAAAAAACGAAAAAAAAAAAAAGAATCTTAAAATGAAATTTCCTTTCGCCAACTCTGGTGTCTCAGTCCCCACGTATGTGCCACTGCCAGTAAGGACAAAGGTGATTGTGCTCTTGGGCACAGCCTGACTCTTCTGAGGAGACTGACAACACACCTTGCTTAAAGTCGCTGTCAAACATGGCCTTGCGCCCAACGTAGTACTTGTACGTGACCCTCTGGGCCGTGCTGTAGTTGTCCTTCAGGTTCGAGCTGTCGATGGCGCGGATGAGGGGCTTGCACAAGTGCAGCTTGTTGATCTGATCACGACGCACCGCGAACCCACAGGCAGAGGGAAGCACAGACCGAAAAGCAGTGTCACCAAGAGGGTGCCTTTCCCCACCCCGCCCGAAGTCACAGGATAAGACTAAGGCCCACAGGCACAGCCGCAGGCTCTCGGGAAGACAGCCACCCTGGTGGGGACAGGCCCCAGGCGCCAAGTCCACGGACAGGTCCTCCTGGGACACGCGACAGGAGCCAGCCAGGCCGACATGCGCACTTCCACAGAGCAGAGATCAGGAAGGACAGAGGTCGTTCCGAGGGAGCTGCCTGCACGCGGGGACCGGCCATGTAGGCGAGCACCCCCAGACTCCACGGCAGAGCCCCACGCTCACCCCTAGGGGACGGGGCGGCGGCACTGTGGAAGGTGCACTAGCTCTGAGGATGACAAAGGCAGCTGTGCTCAGCCCCCAAGCTGCACCCAGGTGGCTAGAAAGTTACCTTAAAGTAGATCTTGAACAACTGGTTCACAAGAAACAGCATGCCCCACTTCTTTGAGTCCTCGATGCCAGCACGACTGTGGGAAGATGACAATTCTGAAGTTATGGAGGAAATGAAAACTTCTGAGTCACAAAATCAACCAATTTCTGTCCTGAGACTGAGTTCCAGAGCTCAAGACAGACTCACCATATAAAATATTATTACAAAAACAGATGTTTTATCCAATGGGTAAACTGAAAAAGTACACAAGATTGATCATCACAGAAAGCGTACCCCAGTGAATGTGCGGGTGCTCTTCCCTGCGCCAGCTCCTGCTCTGCCGGGGGCAGTGCAGCAGACCTTCCTCCCATCCTGACAGTGGGCAGGTCAACAACGCAAGGAGCCACCAAGGACACTTGCGCAGAGGGAGTGGCAGGGCCCGCCGGCAAGAGGCTGCGCGAGGCTAGGCCGTAACAGGGCGGGGCTGCATGGATCCAAACTGAGCAAACACGGAGCGACTGGAGGAACTTGTGCACCGCTGTTTGCAACGGAGTTTGACATGTATTTCCAAAGAGGAAGAAACTGAGATGAAGGGAGGCATGGAGAGGAAGGAGACAGCGGAGGGCGGCACAGGCACGCGGAGCAGGGCTCGAAGAAGCAGAGCCCCGTCGCTGTGAGGCCCTTTCGATGTCACACTGCCTACGACGACGTGCTGAGGAAGCGGATCTGAGGGACCCGTGCTGCTTCCCGCCTCCGCAGGAGACGGCAGCCAAGGCGCGCGGCCTGGACACACCCAAGTGCGCGGCCCACGCAGCCCACACCTGGCGGCCACACTGTTCGCGGCAGCAAGCTGCGCCTGTCATGACGTGAGCTAATTCTGAAGCACCTCACGGCCAGCCGCCGCGCAGCTCCAGGTGCTGCTCTTCACTGAGCAGGGCGGCCTGGGGCAGGGCCTGCTGTCACTGGGTCATGAAGCCATGCGTGTAGGCGGAGGAGACAAGAGCAGGTGCCACGGGGAAATCAGACAGCAGGGAGCACAGACAGGACTTGGGAAGGACGCACGATGCCTCCCGGCCTCCACAGCCTGCCTAGTGCCAGGGACAGGGACCTCTCCTGGACACCTAGGACAGGTGAGGACCCAAGGACAGGTGTGATGCGGGTCGGGAGAGGCCTGGAGATGGCAGAGAGCCTCGTTTACGTGGGGAAGGCAGAGGACACCCTACGGAAGAGCTCCTGGAGAGGCTCAGCTGGAAGCCCCTGAGAACTAGAAGGGATTTTCTCAAACCTGGGTGTGTCTGAAATGTTCTGAAGAGAGCTGAGTGGGGGAGAGAGAGGGAGCTGCAAAGTTTCTGAGAACCATGGATTTCTGCTTTAGATGTGTATTTGTTCTGGCCTGTGTCTACATTCCAGATACCTAGAGGATCACGTGTCAGTTTGAGGACACCCTCAGTTGACTTTTTGAGTTGCAACTTAGCACCTCAAAAAAAAAGAAAAGAAAAGAAAAATAAAATTCTGAACACACACACTTTCCTAAACCTTATAATGAAATAATGTGATTTTATAATGGGCAAAGAGCTAGAGTTCTAAAAGAAAGATGGAAATGCTAAAGTAGAATCAGACTCTAGACTTAAAAATAGAAAATAGCAGCTGAGACCAGCTGCCTAGCAAGCAGAACAAAACGAGTTACCCAAAATAAAGAGAAAGGTAAAAATAGAAATGTAAACACTTTAAAATTTAAAATCGAATACAATGCCATCAATTTATAAATCTAAGAAGCTCCGTCATCCTAAAGAGGAGAAGGAAATAAAACATAGGCAGAGCAGAGTCAAGCTGCTGAAAGCCAAAGACAGCAAAGCAGGCCGCAGGACCAGATGCTCCGTGCCCCAGGCCGGTGGGCCCGCTCGGCAGCACCACAGTGCCTCTGGAGGACAGAGGTGAAGGGTCAAAGGTGAAGAACAATGACAACGGCGTCGGAGACCAGAAGGGGAAGGCTCGGTGGGCTTGCTGCCGGCAGCGGTGAGCACATACCGCGGGGCCGGCTACCTACCAGCTGCGGGCCACGCTAGGAGTGCCAGGCACAGGGAGCAGTGGTGACAACACGGATGTCCTCTTAGGAAGAAGGCAGTGGTGACGTGCGCACCCTCAACAAGTCAACAACCGCCCAAGGCCTGAGCGCCAACCCTGGTGGGCAGGGCCTTAAGCCATACTCACGTGTCGCTGGCGCAGACTCGGAAGCAGCTCATCAGCAGCTCAGCGGCTTTCTCCAACATATCCCCGACTTTGCTTTTTCCTTTCTTTACCAACTGCTGATCAGCCTAACGGAACATAAGAACATTTACTTTGCAAAGCAAAAACGGCTAAAACCAGGCACTGGAGACCCAGAAGGTTTTGGGGGCGCCATCCAGTAAATACATGCTCTTGGCCCTGGAGCAGTGCACACTATGCCCTGACTTGCCCACAGCTGTGCCACTGGGCGGCTTTCGCACTTGATTCTCGTTTCCTATCTCCTATGGCACCCGTCAGAGCCCTTGGAACAAAACCTTCTGGGATCTACCAGCCATTACTAAGAATGACTATTCCACTTTTCAGACCATCTTGGTTAACGAACGAGCCTATTTTTTCTGAGCCCTGCCCCAACCAACAGCCTGTGTCGTGACAGCCACTTTCCTAACAACACCGGGCCACTGACCACTGTGCTGATGTCTGTGCCGATGGGGCAAGTGAGGTGTGCAGGTCTCAGGCCACACCCATCTCACCGCCCTCAGCAGACACCTGTGCCCTCCATCCTGTGAGAAACTGGGCTGTATGGTTCATAACCACCCAGTTCGTGGTATTTTGTGATAGTGGCCTGCACGGAGACCAGTGACAGTACAAGGCCATGCACACGTACAAGAGCCACTCAATGTGGACACGCCCACAGATCTGAACGCCAGAAAGTTCTCTGCTATGCTTTGGAGGCCACACTGCAACTCTGAATCTGCCTCTTGGAGGGCCCAGGATTTAGCTTAGTGGCACAGCACGGCCTCACAAGCACAAGGTCTGAGTTTGACCCCTGGTACCCAAAAACCACCCAAAAAAACCCTCTTGGAGTTTAGTATAGTTCAAAAGAGAATCACCTACAATGATCTGAAAAGGGTACTAAAATATCCTTTCCCTAAAAGACGGACTTCGGTACACAGATGTCTTCAGACACTGCCAACAAAACAACATCTCGGAGCAGTCTGTGCAGAAACAGTGGACTCCAGACACTCTGTGACCACTGAGCATCGGGACCTGGAGACAGCCGAGGCCCTCGCCCAGTGCCTTCTGTGTCTCTTGGGAATACAGGTAGCTGTACTTTAAGTCAGAGACGTTACCATGGAAAAGCTTTATTGTGGTTAGTTTAAATGAATATTTAAATGTCAAGCATGTAAACATAAATGGACATAACAGAAATAAAACCTCTCTAGTGTCTTCAGTTAATACAATTTTCAGCCCAAAATTTCCACATGGTTCTTATTTTCATATGGTTCTTTCTTATATCTTCTATTTCTTCCCTGAGACTTGACATTTCAAGCATGTTCATACATTTTTATGATGGTTACTTTAAAAAAAAAATTTTTTTTTATGTGGTACTAGGGATCAAACTAAGGAGTATTATACCACTCAACTACATCGTGCGCTACAGGATTCCACTAAGTTGCCCAGGCTGGCCTTGGACTTGCAGGCCTCCTTCCTCAGCCCCATGACTGGCTGGGACTACAGGTAGGTGGCACACCTGGCCTGGTGGGTGCTTTACATCCCAGCAGATAATCCAGCGGCTGTTGTCATCCCAGCACTGTCAAACATCTCTTCTCACTCACGATTCCAAACATTGAGACTTCCTGGTCCTTGGTGTGCTCTGAAGCTTTCCACCACAGCCTGTGTTCAACCTCCAGCGTGTCAGGCTGCGTCCCTGCCGCCGCCGCAGGTCTCTGCCAACCAGCTCTTGGACAGCGAAGGCCGCCTCACTGCCCCTTCCTTTGCCAGCAGGGCCTGCGGCACAGCACTGAGGCGAGGTGGACATTGCCAGGAGGGCTGCGCACTTGCCCGGATCCCCTGGAGCTCTTGCTTCGGCCTGAGGCGTCTCTGGGCCTGGGGTTTCCCCAGCAACCCATCCCAGAGACAGGACAGGAAACGCACTGCACTCAGAGTCCTGGTGCTTCTGTGCCCACCGCATGGGCTTCAGACAAGAGCAAAGGAGCAGAGGGAGAACTGTCTACTCCATCACATCAGCCATCATTTTTAAGCTATAAGGAATGCAAGGCCAAGAAGAAACTGCAGCTCCGTGCCAGTTTATGCTGACTCCAAGGGAAGGTTGCCTCTGCAAAACCCCAGGCTCTTCGCCTTCCCGCCACAGAAGCCCGAGCTGCTTCCTGAATCTGCATCACATTCAAGTTCCCCAGAGGGGCAGGTCACACCTGACGAGTAGGATGGTCCTGCGCACAGGCACCTGCTGCCACGGGGAGGTAGTCCAAGCAAAACCACCTGGGAGGGGCATCGGCCAAGCTACCCCTGCTCTACGGCTCCCGTGCATACATCCCAAGTGCACTCACTCTGGGAAAATGTGCAAGAAAAGCATGAAACAAAGCAGCACAGAGCTTCAGGTGTGACTGACACGTGAGGAGATTAAACTTACATTATTGGCAAATACTCGAAGGTCCAGGGCCACCGCATACATGACAGGGAGAGCCCTGTGGGCATAGAGAACATGTGTGTTGAGGCCACGCATGTAGGAGCCCAGCAAAGGCATGGCAGACTACCGCCGCCAGGGGTTCTCTCCTCACCTTCTGCCTGGGCCAGTCTCGAGGATGGGCTGCCAACTCAACACACTGCCCTGACCCTCTGTGTACCCTGAGGGCCTGGGGGTCTCCTGGGATACCACCCCTCCTCCCACCCCACCCCCATCCCCGGACAGCCTTGTTCAGAATCATGCTGTTAAAGGGCTCCCTAACAAGAACCAGACTATAACATGCACTACACCATAAAGCAACCTTCTGTGCATCCAGGGGCAACACTGGGCTTCCTGTGTATAGGTTGAGTGTCTGCTTAGCAAGGGATGAAGGATATGCTGTTTGTAAAAGGCCTTCAGACAATTTTGTATAAACAAAACTTAAATGATAAATTTGTTAGTAAATCATAAATCTTAAAAAAAAAAAATAATAGGAGTAGACCGGAGATTTAGCTCAGTGGTTCTGGCACCTGCCTTGCAAGTGCAAGGTCCCGAGTTCGATCCTGGTAACCACATACCACAGTGCTGGGCGTGGTGACTCATGCCTGTCATCCCAGCACTCAGGAGGCAGAGGCAGGAGGATTGCTGAGTTCAAGGCTTGCCTGGGCTACAAAGTGAGCTCAAGGCCAGCCTGAACTACAAAGCAAGACCCTGTCTCAAAAAAAAAAAAAAATAGGAGCTAGGCATAGTGCACATGCCTATAATCACAGCACTCAAGAGGCTCAGACAGGAGGACCGAGACGAATTCAAGTCTAGCCTGTGCTATATAGTTACGTTCAAGAATTGAAGGCCAGCTGGGCATGGTGGCTCATGCCTGTCATCCTAGCACTCAGAAGGCAGAGACAGGAGGATTGCTGAGTTCGAGGCTTGCCTGGGCTACATTGTGAGCTCAGGGCCAGCCTGAACTACAAAGTGAGACCCTGTCTCAAAAAAAAAAAAAAAAATTGAAGGCCAGCCTGAACTACTAACTGAGACTATCTCAAAAAAAAAAAAAAAAAAAAGCAGTTTGTCAAAGAATTTTAGGTAACCCAACTATTATGCATATTCAAATGCATATGCAAATCTCCAGCCCTAAAATAAGATTTTACAAAGCTCTGCTTTTAAAAAAATGTCCTTTGGGCTGGAGATTTAGCTCAGTGGTTCTGGCGCCTGCCTAGCAAGCATAGGGTCCCTGGTTCGATCACTGGTAACCACATACCACAGTGCCAGAGGTGGTGGCTCACGCCTGTCATCCCAGCACTCGGGAGGCAGAGGCAGGAGGACTGCTGAGTTCGAGGCTTGCCTGGGCTACCTAGTGAGCTCAGAGCCAGCCTGAACTACAAAGCGAGACCCTGTCTCAAAAAACCAAAACAAAACAAAAACAAAAACCTCTCTCGCGCCGTCTGATGCTCTGAGGCACACTCACCAGTTCTCCTCCTTGTGGGCCTGAAACGCCCGCAGGAACGATGTGCAGCGTTAGGGAAGGCAACTGCAGCGCTCGGCAGGGACGCAGCACCACACCCCGAGGCAGGCGCGGCTCGCCCGCGCGCTCGTCGCCACCAGAGGGCGCCCTTCTCGACAAGTAGCTGTGGGTCCCCACTGCAAGTGTCCGGGGACCATTACATCCGTGCACACTAAATACTGTGTGTTCATTTCATACGTAATTTGCACAAAGTGAGCTTTCTTTTCAGTTTTTTTAATTTGCTTGGTCTCCCTGAGGCCAAGTGGTCACAATTATATCTAAGTGCTTTAGGATCTGTGGTTAAAAAAATTTCTTTCATCAACTCTAGACTTCTTGGATTCCAGGGAGATCTACCCAGTAACCCACTCTCTTCTGCGTATCTTTCAACAAGATGATCTTACAAAAGCAAACTAAGGTGCCGGGCGTGGTGGCTCACACCTGTAATCCTAGCACTCGGGAGGCAGAGGCAGGAGGATTGCTGAGTTTGAGGCTTGCCTGGACTACATAGTGAGCTCAGAGCCAGCCTGAACTACAAAGGGAGACCCTGTCTCAAAAAAAAAAAAAAAGCAAACTAAGATCTAGGAATGCACACAAACACAGCTCTCACAGGAGTCAGGGTCCTCTCCAGGGTAAGACACAGCTCCTCAGAGGCTTCAGCACCCTGTGCCATGAGGACGTGCCCTCTGCCCACCTTCCCCACGAGGCCTACACGGCAGAGGCTTCACCTCAGTGACCAGCCAGGCCCCAAGCCAGAGTGCGACTCTGCTCCGCAGTGAGTGGAGACCACCTTGAGCCGGCGGGCCCTGGCTGGGGGTGACCGCACGCACCCCGAGAGCCAGGCACACTGGCTGCTCGAGGAAACAGTTAACGTGAGTCTTCCTTCCAGAATACCTCAGCTGTTCTCACTGCAGAGCCGAGCAACCAGCCCAGGGTCTCAAGGTCCGGAGCCCACTCGCCCACTGTCCTCCCCTGTGCAGCTCCACAGGGACAAAGGATATTGGACGATCACCGTCTGGCACTTGTACGCCTCTATGAAGTCATGGTTCCCCACCGCGTAGGTGCACCTGGAAAGCAGACAGCACCGCCAGTGGCAGTGGCACCGTCAAGAAAACCCAGCGGTGGCCACACCGGTCATGTAGCTCCGTTCTGTAGACACCCGAGTCTCCACGGGCCTGGAGTGAAAGCTGGACCTCTGTGAGGCTGGCAGGCAACAGGGGGCCGAGGGAAGGGCGCACTTGACTTCGTGGGCCCACACAGGCTGCTGCGTGGGAAAGTCCCACACGGTGTGTCGAGACCCCCCCACCGGGGCCAGTGGGGCTCCGCCCCAGCAGGACTGAGCACCAGGGACAGGTGGCCCAGCGGAGGCCCCTAAGCAGCCATGACAGTCGGTCGCACCTGCCCGGCCCCCCGAGGCTGCACAGGACTGGGTGATCGGGTGACCCCACGCAAGGGACTCTGTCACCCAAAGGCCTCACAGGCTTGCCAGGCTTCCCTGCCCACCAAGGGCCCGGCCCACATCTGGCCTGCTCTGTAACACAGCAGGCATGCAGGCAGAGGCAGCCAGACCGCAGGGCTCTGGGACACAAGCCCCTGACGGGACTGAAGCACCACAGGAAAAACAGCAGATGCAAAGTGCACGTGGAAGCAGTTATTACAGGCCAGGGACACAGTGCAGAGGCAGGGTAGGGGCTTAGCAGGTGGTAGACTCTCGTTCAACCCCAGCACCAGGGGCTAAAAACAACAAAAACAAAAAACAGTGTTTTGCTATTGCTATTTTTGCTTTGCCAAACTTCAGGTTTTCTCCCAGCAAGGCAAACAAGTTAAAAACAAACACCCTTCGTCAGGTACAGTGATACATGCCTGTAATCCCAGCTACTCAGGAGGCTGAGGCCAGAGGCACAGAGCTGAGGCCGGGCTGGGCAACTCAGCAAAACTTGTGTGAACAGCAAAGAGCTGGGAAGCTACACGGAGCTAAATGGAAAGACATTTGCCAACCTGGTTTGGACCCCAGTACAAACGGGTACATAAAGGACAAACAAACCACAGTTCTGTGGAGGGGGCGAGCCCTCGGCCAGGCTCCACGCCCCGTGTGGTAAACAGCCAGTGCTCCTCTGTAGCAGCAGGACAGAGCCACACAAAGCTTTCCCTCTAGCAAAGGCAAACTACACATGTACTTCCCTATCGCTCTTTTCAACGTAAGATGCGGGAAGACGAAACCCCTGCTCGGATCAGTCGTTTTCATCTGTGTTTTGTGCTCTCCCAATGCATTACCTTAGATGAGCTGCAAACATTTCATCGTAAGGAGGTTCCAAAACTTGCTGACATTTCTCTTCTGGAGAAGCCATCTGATTAGTAAGAGTTAACAGTGAAATAAAAGAAATGGGTACAGAAAGAATGCAATGTATACCAAGAGTTAGACAAAAATTAAAACTTCACAGTTTACCCAGGCACGATGGTACATATCTATAATCCCACCACCTGGGAAATGGAGGCAGGAGGATTGCTAGTTCAAACCCAGCCTGGGCAACTCAGTGACTCAGTTAATACCCTGTGTCAAAAAATAAGGGGAACATGGGAATTATAGCTCAGTGCAGTGGCTCTGGGTTCAAGCCACCATACCGGAAACCAAAGAACAGAAACTTAACCAGTGGTCTCAGTCAGAGGCCCCTGGTTCTTTTATTTACTTATTTATTTTAGTTTTTTGAGACAGGATCTTGCTTTGTAGTACAGGCTGGCCCTGAACTATGTACCGCAGGCTAGCCTTGAACTCACAGCAATCCCACTCTGGTTCTTGATCGCCGGGGCTGGAACATCATCGCCTCTCCTCAGCCCTCTAATGGGCCTGTAGCACCAGCCTCCGGTCTCTGGACTCAAGAGTAAGCTGGGCTGTGGGCTCCCCAGACCCCTTGCGTGGAGGTGGTGACTTCTCACTTCCTTAACCACGCTGCCCAGTCCCTTGAGACACATTTCCCTCTCCGGGTGTGGTCTCCCTCACCAGCTACTAGGGAGGGTGAGGCAGGGGAATCTCAAGTTCAAAGCCCGACGAGGGTACAGTCTCCTGCAAGGCCTGGGTTGGAGCTGCGGTCTCTGTCTCTCTGTGTCTCCCTCTCTCTCCATGTACACAGCTGCTTCTCTGGGGGACCCTGACAGACACGCAGGAGATCACAGAGGACTGAGAGAAAGCCAGGCACCGGTGAGCTCGCACAGGCACGCCAGGCACGCACTCCCACACGCCGGGGGGTGGGGGGGACACGACAGTATGCGGAGAGCATGAGCCGCACCCCACAGGAGCGATCACTGTCAGATAGCGGCCAGGGGCGACGCGAGCACCACACCACAGGCCGCCTGGATCCCAGCGCGCCCCAGCCAGCGGGCCCTGAGTGGCACTATCACTCTGCCACAAGCATCCAGGGGTCTTGGCTCAGGCGTTCTGTGACAGAGAAGCCTGTTGCCAGCCGAGAGACCAAGTCACTTAGTCTGGTTGCAGTCGATACTGGCCACACAGAATCCCCAGCCTTACTCTTTTTTCTAAAAACTTTGTTCCCCAACAGGAACATACTCCAGTATTATAGGGAAATCCACACAGAAATAGGGTTTTGTAAAATGTCAGTATTTTATATAGAAAATACTGGTTAGCTCTCACTTGAACTCTAAATCAAGGCCGGACACAGTGGCTCACGCCTGTCATCCCAGCACTCGGGAGGCAGAGGCAGGAGGATTGCTGAGTTCCAGGCTTGCCTGGGCCACAGAGTGAGCTCAGGGCCAGCCTGGACTACAAAGCGAAACCTTGTCTGAAAACAAACAAACACTCTAAGTCAGGGCCACCGTGTCTTCACACAAGGGGTGGCGGCACTCTTGAAGGCCACCTTGCCCGCATGGTCCTGTGGCTGGGCACTCGTACTGCTGCAGCGGGCAAGCAGCCCAAAGAACACCAACACCAGCAGCTGTGGCTCTGTGCCGACGGGCCTGACAGCCACTGACGGCCCTGGTTGGGTGAATGCAGAGGACGGAGCTGCAGCACAGATGGGCCCAGGGCTGTGGGGATGCGTGGGTCTGCCGGAGCCCGTGGCCCAGGGCCTGTCTGCCGGAGCCCACGATCCATGTGCCCCTCACTTCTCCTACCCCCTGATGGTTGCGCACACTCGGTAAGCAAAATGGCATCACGTAAAGCATAAAGAGTGTGGACACTTTTTTTTTTTTGCTTTTTGAGACAGGGTCTCGCGTTGTAGTTCAGGCTGGCCCTGAACTCACTATGGTGCCCAGGCAAGCCGCCGCAAACTCAGCAATCCTCTTGTCTCTGCCTCCCGAGTGCTGCGATTACAGGCGTGAGCCACCACGTCCGGCATTGTGGTATGCGGCGTTGATTGTTGGTGGGCATGTCTCCATGCCCAGCATTATATGTGGTCACCGGGGATCGAACTCAGGACCTTGCGCTTGCGAGGCAGGCGCCGGAACCACTGAGCTAACCCTCCGGCCCAAGTGTGGACACTTTTGAACTCCAAATGTCTTGAGAAGTGGCAGCCTGCAGCACTCTCTGGACGCCTTGTGCTCAGCATGTCACCAACCTGCAGCCGGGGGTTTGCCACATGAGGATGCTTGAAGGACACCAGCTCTGCACATGAGGCACCATCTCTGGTGTCGATCGCTTCGTACACCTGCAACGTATCAAAGGGAAACCTAAGCGTACAAAGAACACTCTTCTCCTCAGACCTAACAACGGGCTGCACGCCACAAAGATCAACGTCCCCTACTCAGAAAGGGGTTAGGATAACTCAGACACAAGATGTCCGTACTCAAGCCGGGAACAAGAACTCCCTTTCCAAATGGGATCTCCTGAAGGGAAGAAAACAAGGAGAGCTAGAAAGCAAGTAAAACAAAATAGGTTAATGGTTATTACTTGGGTATTAATAAAGGTGACATCCTAGTTTTACTTGGTCACACTAACGATGTATATACCGGGTAGCTGATGAAAAAAATCAGCTTAAAACCTGGTGCTGTGGTATGCTCTGGTATTCCCAGCTGTTGGGAGGCTAAGAAGGATGGCCTGAGCCCAGGAGTTCAAGACCAACCAGGGTAACATCCTGAGATACCATCTTAAAATCAAGCAAACCATAGCAAAAGAAACTTGAAAGCATGTATATCTAAAATTCAAAAGGCATCTACTCAACCTAAACATTATAAAGGGAACGGGAAATGGCTGAATAAATACCATCATGTTCACATGATGGGATACTTGCTGCGAATCAAACAGGCCCACTCACAGTAAGAGGGGAAATTCCCCCAAGGTGCTTACTGTTAAACGGGGAAACAGTTCGCTGTAGAGAAACCTCCTGATTTGGTTCGGGAGAAAAGAACAGGACTGTGCATATCACGTATGCACAGGAAGGAGCAGCACAAGACCACACGCCAGGCCAAGCGACCTCAGGGGCAGGCGGCACAAGGCAGGTAAGAGGATTTACTTTACACACTGCTGAATGAACAGAAGCTAAGCATAAAGCTTAGCCATCTTCTCTAACTGTGAATGTGATGCATAAGCACAGACACAAATGCACCTTTCTCTTCTATTCCCTTCACTCTCATATGACATAATGGGTGATAATACAGTGATATGCATAATAGGGTGTTATAATCTAACAGCAATAACATATATGTAAATTTAGCCCACATGGATTTCTTCCCTGAGATGAGTGCTTGATATGGGGCTCACGCTGGTCTACAATTAGTGGGCTCATGTGATCCTTCTCCCTCTGTCTCCGGAACAGCTGGAAATGGGCACAGGAGACTACGCCAGTCCGCCCACATGACCTAACCAGCCAGGTCATTCACACTGAGGATATCCAAGAGGCTAGTAGCAAAAAGGCTCTAAACACTGACACTTACTAGTGACAAGATTGAGAACCTCACACACCCAGCAAGCGCTCGATTTATGGCACAGATATGTAAGTCAGAAACATGTTTAAAACCAGAACCTACAGAAAGTAGAATTAGCAAACCAGCACACTAAGAGTGTCAGCTGTTCTCTCGTGACAGCTGACACACAGCTGGCCAGCACTGTGCTTGCTAAGCTGCAGGCATCACAAGAGCAAATATCACAGGCCTGGGGAGAGCCACGTTCCGTGCCTGAGGTGCAGTTGCTTTTGAGTGCACCATAAAGCTGAGAAATGCCAGCTGGCACCTGTGTGGTTAGAATGATGAAGACCGCAAGAATACACAGCTCCACACATACTGGCGGGGCTAAGTTAGTGCAGCCAACAGAGGACACTGGTGCTCCAGAGCCAGCACTTCCGTGCCCAGCAATGTCCGCACCCGGAGGAATCCTCCTGCTGGGCCCTGCTGTGTGGCCACCTCACAAAGCATACCCGGAGCACAGAAAGGGCTCAGACTCTGACTCAGCCAAAGCACAGGGGCATTAGCAGTTGGACCAAGGAAACCTACCTATAAGGGATTCTCCTCACAGCTAATCTAGCATCTGTCCCCAGGGGACTGGGCGAGGACACTGCAAAATGGCTGTTCAAAGGCACATTGCACTGTCATCTTACACTTGAGGAGAACATGACTGATGGGATGAGTGAGGTAAACAGAGTGCTGCTTGTCACAGGCGAGTGAAGGGAACAGAAGAGAAACGTGTGTTTGTGTCTGAGCTTATGCATCACATTCACATTTCAGAGAAGACAGAGTAAGGCAAAGGGAGATCTACCCAGAGCCACGCTCCAGGCAGCAAGAGACGGGGGTGAGTTTCAGCATGCACCTCGGTATCAAGCTCCTTGAGAATATAGCCAAGAGACACAGTGGAAGAAAGTCAGTTGTACAACTGAACACATATGCACATAGGATGCCAAGTGACAGCACAGCCTTGCAAATTCAAGGTTGTGAGTTTGATCCCTGGTGCCACAGGGGGAAACACACACACACACACACAACGACAGCATAGCCATACAGAAAAAGAACAAAAGGAACTTTTGAAGCTGGCTGTGGTGGTACATGCCTGTCATCCCAGCACTTGGGAGGCTGAGACAGGAAGATAGACACCAGTTCAAGATCAGCCAGAACAACATAGTGAAACCCTGTCTCAAAAAAGAAAAGAAAACACAAAAGACTGCCAAAAAAAGAGAACAAAACAAAACAAAAAACACCTGAATTGTTCTTGGAGACAGTGGTGGCATTACTGGTGACGACAGTGGCAGCACCAGGAATAATGAATGAGATGGCACAGAACCCAGAGATGATAGTGGGCAACCTCCTTCCTGGTCTGGGCAGACACAATGGACTTTTCCATCCTCTTGTCACCCCAGCAACAGTGAACACAACTGAAAATCCTGGTCTGCAGGGCTCAAGAAACTGGTTTAGTCATTCTAGCCCTACAAACTCAAACCTT
Source organism: Thryonomys swinderianus (assembly GCA_004025085.1). NCBI lineage: Eukaryota > Metazoa > Chordata > Mammalia > Rodentia > Thryonomyidae > Thryonomys > Thryonomys swinderianus. The sequence goes on from PVIC010025939.1 coordinate 24,482, forward strand.
CTGAAGTCACTCTCCACAGCAACCTTAGCAGGCCTGGTTTCACGGAACCACCAATGGGAACCAGAGGTCCCTGGAAAAAGGGCCGACTCCAGGACTGAGGCAGGGAGAAAACTGGACAAGCCTGAAAGAAACAGTATGCCAGAAAGGGCTGAACAGACAGGGATTGTTTTAAGAACCACAGAAACAAGCTGAAGAAGTTCTAGGGCAATTGCAGCTTCAAAACAAATAATGATGGTGTATTAGTCAGCTTTGCCATCACTGGGACAAAATACCTAACACCCCGACTTGGCAGTTTATTTTAACTCAAGATTTCAGAGGTTTCATTCCACAGTCAGCTGGCTCTGACCCAGAAATGACATGGCATTCATTGTTAACTTCTAATTCTGACATCATTACCCCAAAC